>VZTN01001935.1:60328-84942 GCA_013400515.1 Erpornis zantholeuca | reverse complement strand
ACTAAAAACAACAATTTATTTTAAGATTTTTTTCAGAAGAGCTAGTCATTCTTTTTTTATATGCATAATTCATATGAAAAAATATGGTTGGCATCTTAAGCAAAAAAGAGAAAATCAATCTAGTGGCATACCAAAATAAAATACTTAGAAATGTCCATTTTTGCATATTCCATCACCTGCTAAGACTGTGCTTTTGTTGAATACGAAATGGTTGTCATGGTAAGGTTATAGGGTAAAAACAATAAAATAGTTTTTTCGTTATCTCCAAATCAACCCATTATTCTAAATTATTTTTATATATTTTACTTTTTTTCCCCCAAAATTCACTAAAATCTATGGGTTTTGACAAGTGAGAGAGGGTGAGAAATAAATGATATTTTCTTTTAAAAATTATTTTACACCTGCTTGAATGAATTTGCCTTGCCTTTCCATGTTCCTGAAAAAGTTAATAAACTGTAGTAAGAATTCGTAAGTGAAAAAGGATTTGTTATACACATGCAAACAACCAGGCAAATGTCGTCACCAAGAATCCTTGCCAGATGTGGTTGGCACAATACTGTGGACGTAGGCAGAACAACACACAACAGCCCACACTGTACAACCCAAAAAAGGCTTAATCCCCTCAAACCAGTGAATTGATCTTCCCTTAAAAAGACTGAGATGCAAATTGTGGTTATTTAGGGGATTATATGCGGATTTCGGCTCAGCATTTATGCTGGCCTCCCTGTTTCAATAATGCAGGGCCAATGCCATCAGCAAAATTAGCAGTCAAATGCAGAGATAATCTTAATTGCAAAGAAGCTTTCTGACAAGATTAGTTGCCTTGAATGACCTCAGCTGGAGATTCACCATCCTATCAAGTTCAAGCTTTCAATCTGCAGCTTGTCAACCTCAGAGCACTGCTGCCACACAAAAATCTGTGCTGTCTCTCTACTGGGACGGGGTTGCAGGACTTCAGGTTTCCAAAACAACCCAAAAAACCCAACCAATAAAAGTCTAGAAAAGAATTCAAGCACTGTGTTCCAAAAGGAAGGGGGGAAGCCAGCCCAAGCTGGACAGGGAAAGGAGATGGCAAGTTCGAACTTCAGAAAGTTTCAACTTTTTATGATGTACATGGTCATAGAAAAATTGAATAGCAAAAAGCTCCCTCTTTTGTGAAGATTAAACAATTTTGATTTGTCATTTTGGTTAAATATCTTGAGTTACTAGGACTGCATCCTGTAATGGATGTTGTAAATGGCCCCAGAATGTTTGTGATTTCTGAACAGCGAAGAGCACAGTGAGGACTCTTCTCAGAGCTGTCTCTTTCCAGAGTGTGGTGCTCTGGCCATGATTCATAGCACTTCACACAGGTTTGGGATGCTTTTGTAGCACAAAAACATCACTTTTGCTCTTTGCTTAACAGCAACAACCTTTACACAACCTTTATCTAAACCAAATGTAACTGAAAACAAACAGCTATCAGTTTAAAACCTTTGAAACTGTGATATATAAATCATATCATCACACATAAAGTATTCTCTTCCCTTACTGGCTCGACTTAAGATCAAAATATCTTCTAGAGAATTAAACATAGTCACACCTGTTGAGAAGTCCTATTGCAATACTCAGTAGAACTAGTCCAAACGTGATTTCGTAAGACTGCATCAAAAGAGGTTAAGGTCACTATCCAAAAACATGTGAAAGGTCAACAGCACCACTGGGAAATAAACAAGGAAGAATCCTCCAGATCCACTCACATATCTCTGCATTTTCAGAGTTTTCAGATTTTCTGAATTGCTTGATTATTTATTTTTAATTCGTAAACTTGAGTTGGAATGCTAAGTAGAAATAATTATGGTATTTTCCCTATTCATATCAGGAAATGTTTTGACTGGCATTTGGTATTGTATTTTGGCTTTTCTTGTCAGCCATGTGTCCCCGCTTGTAGAGGGGGGAAAAAAGAGACCTAATTAAATGGATAATTAAGAGTTGTAAAAACAACATAATTGTTGTTTTTAGAATTGTACAAAGTGATATGAATACGCCAAGACTTCAGCACAATCTGCTTCCTATCCTGGGTAAAGTTAGGGTGAAAGATACTACGGGAAAGAGAAATTCTGCATCCCTGAGCCTTTATAATTCTCTGAAGACTCATGGAAGAGAATTGTACTGTCATTTTTCTGTCATTTGGATGTAAATATCAAAGAGAAGAAAATAATCTCCTTCTTGTTGTATCCTTTCTTTTCACTTAGTTAAACAAAAATGTAGCCCTTTTCTTGCTGTAGCCCCCCAAATCAGTTCCACCATGCTTTATATATGTTAACCTTTTCCTACTTTGCTCATGTTGAATGTTTGTGACACACATTCCAAAGAGACTGATAGAGAATGGAGGAAATACCTGGCTTGTGAGCCTAATTGCAGCTATATGAAAAATATAAGAGAAAATAGCACCAACCATTCAGAAATATCTAAAGATAATCAAAGTGGACTCATAAATATGGAATCCCAGCTAAGAAATGTACTAGAACATGCCCAACATGTTCATTTTCACATCAGGACAAGTGAAAAACCATTGATGAAAACTGCCCAAATTTCAGGAAAGCACATGCTACAAGTTCTGCACGTTGAAGAGCTGAAATATAAATACATAAATTTAGAGAAGACATAAGAAGGTGGGGGAAAAGAATAAATAAAACATGTGTAAATAAAATGTAGAAGAGTTGGATTTTGGTTATGTGCAATTTGTTCTTGAGAACAGTGTTTTTGCTCAGAGATTCCTAAGATTTTTAGTATTGCTAGTTTTTATCTGATACAATCAAAAATGTCATTAAGTGTTTTATATATCTGGTAGTGTTGTGGGTTTTGTGCAAGCAGTATCTGTTATAAAAGCTCTGAAAAATAGATCTACATCTACCAGTAAATGGAAGCAGTTCAGGCCACACTGGAAAGCTCTGGCTGTAAAATTCAGAGTTATTTGGAGTGTGCTGCACTGGCAGCTTTCTGGTCTGTTAGTGTTTTGCTTACCTGTCAGTGTATTGGAAATGTAGGATAAATTCCTGGGGTGGCAGTGCAGTGCCAGGAGAAGACTCCTCAAGGCTACTGAACCATAAAGTTCCAATTCCAATATTTGCCAGCTGTTGGTGTGGGTGTCTGTGGATATCTGGTTTAGAAACTGAGTCTAAACATGTTCTTCTTCCCTCAAATTTAATTGGGGGAAAAGAAAACAAACTTTTTTCATTCCTTTCACTCTTATTATTGGTCTATCGTAAAGGATGAGTTATTAGGAAAATGCTTCTGAGAGGCTCTGATTTCTCCAGACCATTACCTTTTTTTTTTTTTTAGTAGTTATTAATTTTGCTCAATTTATGCATGTTGAAATGTAAATCACTCCTTGGATTGTGATGGCATAGGAAAATCTTGCCACATTGTTTTCAAAAAAATTTCAAATAAACAGTGGATACTACTTGTAAGGGGCAATCCTGGCTTTCTTCTTATCTATTACCATGGTTTATAGTGTATTAGGCTATAGCTTATTGCACCTATTTACTAGAACAGATAGTAAACTTTGACTCTAATAGCACCTGACTTACAGTACATCACATAAATTGGTTTCTATTATCTGATGCTTTATATTTATGGAGGAGGTAAAGGAGAACAGATGCCCAACTCCACCATTTTTCTGTGTATTTTGCACTACATACATTTCTGTTGTCTCATGTTCCCAATGGGAAAAAAAAAATGTGGTCATGGAAATATAACCAAAGTTTTCAACACTGAATAAGAGCTAAATTGCTAAATTATGCTTGGAACATCTTACCAGTGTGTAGTCTGACATGATTTCTGGGTTTATTTTTAACAAGAATACAGCTGGCTTTGGTTTACAGAGTTCTTCAATTCACCATAATTTATTAAGAGGCCCAATAAACTTGGTTCTGTTCTTGATTATCTCTCTGAAAATGCTAGCTTAAATTTGGCCTTGTTTAAATAGCACTAAATCAATGGGAGATCAATGTTGAATATAGCACTGCCTCTTGGAGAGACTTTGATCAATGGAGCATTTGGTTGGTTTTATCTGATTGAGACTGGGTCTGAGACTAGACAATTATGGGAAAATAACTCCTTGAAAGTTAATATATTTTCCTTTTCCTTTACTGTGTGTTCTGGCTACAGTGCAAGGGACTTGTGACAAATGCTATATAATATATGTTATAAAATACTTGTAAAATATATGATCGTTGATTGTTTCCATAGGCTGCAACATATTTCTTTTCCAGGGCCCCACATCAATATATCTCTGTGTCTGTGAGGATGGGGGAAACTGGGAATGTTAATGCTATCCCTGTCAGCGATTTTTACCATATCTTTTGACTAGGGGAGCCCTGCCAGCTATTAAATTGCCCTGTGGGCCCCAAATGTCAGCATATGAAACCCACAATTTGTAATCCTGAAGAAAATTATTCAAAGGTAACGGAGTATGCCCTTATAAGCTACATATTCTGTAAAATCAGTACTGTCCCTGGATTTTAGAGATTTGTTGACATCCCTTTGAGCTCATGTGTCTACAAGACCACTTCAGGGGCATCCAGGCAAACGAAGAGAGGTCCTCTCAGAGACCAGGGCTTCATAGGCAAAGGAGTTGGGGAAGGGTCTGAGGGTAAATCCTGTGAGCAGAAGCTGAGGGTGCTGGGGGGGGGCTCAGGCTGGAGAAAAGGAGGCTCAGAGGTGACCTTCTGGCTCTGCACAAGTCCCTGACAGGAGAGTGCAGCCATGCAGAGGTCAGGGAACAAGGGACAGGACAAGAGGAAATGGCCTCAAGGTGGAACAGGGGAGGTTCATCAGGAGAAATTTCTTCATGGAGAGGGTGCTTGAACACTGGAATGGGCTGCCCAGGGAGGTGGTGGAGTCCTCATCTCTGGAGGTGTCCAGGGAATGACTGGACATGGCACTCAGTGGTCTGGGCTGAGTGACAAGGTGGGGAGCAATCACAGGTTGGACCTGATGCTCTTATAGTTCTTTTACAACCTAAATGAGTCTGGAATTTTGTACTGCCAGAAATGTTTCTCCCTGGATATTTTCACTCCCATGATTCATGGAAAGATAAACATCCAATCTACAATCTCAGCAGGACACAGTACAAGGAAGACTCACAAGGACATAAAGAGCATTTATTTAAACCACATTTGTTTAATTATTTTTTTTGTTTTTACACACCATACTACATGTGGTTCTAGTCCTTTGTGTAGCTGTGTTGAATGTACTTAGAATTCACGGCAGAAAGTTTAGAAATAGTTATTCAGGCCAGTCTGTAGTTACACAAACTCCAGATTAGCCAGTATGGTGAACAACTCCCCTTGAAAGTGTAAACATTGCTTATCTCACTTTCACTCATCACACAGAGAATGATCTACTAACCAGATTTCCATACTGCAGTTTTGCAGGATCCTATACTCTGCATTTTCCACAGCACCACTGTGGTGAGATGCTCAGCTTACTGCCAGCAGGAATCTCAGACCTTCCCTTTCTGGAAACAGCCCATATTTTTTCTTGCCTGTGAAATAACTTCTACATTTTTAGCATTGTCTCATAATTTCAGGCTCTCTTTGCACATTCAATGATAAATTTATCCCTTTACAAAATGATGGAATCCTCATTATCCATGCAACACTTTCAGAAATTCACTCTGGAAGTCAGTAGTCCTTTTATCTGCATCTGCATTTTTTTATATTTCTACCTCAACACCTCTAGTGTTAGACCATTATAATGTAAACATTTCTCTTAATTATCTGTGCCCACTATTAGGTACCTTAAGGATACTGCCTGCGTTCTCCACAGAAAAAATAAATACTTGAAAAATAACCTTAAAAAGTACGATTTATTGTATTTAAAAAATTTGAAATGTGGCGAAAAACCACAGAAAAGTTGCAAAAGGAGAAGTCTGGAAGCTGGTCTTCCGGGAATAGACATCCTATTTTAATTGACAGCAGGAAAATTTACGGTTGTTTAATAAGTTTCATTTCTCCAGTCTTGCTCAGCCCAGAAGCCAACACAGACTTTGCTTGCAGACATCGATTCACGGTGTGCAGTTAACCCTTGGAGCCTGCAGTGCCTTGCACTGTCCTGAAATGCTCCACTTTCCTGTGTGACAATCTGTTATACCCCAGTGCCATCGCCAGCTGGCAGGTAATTTTCCTGTGGAAGACTTTTCTTCCCAGTAAGCACTGTCATGGTAATATTCAACCCCAGCCACGTAGTTAAAAGAAATTGAAAGGAATAGTCATTTCCTGAGGATGTCTCAACCCATCCAGAGACAGGCGTGTGAGGTGGGATAAATCACTTCTGGAGGTACTTTCATCTCTTTGCCAATTAGAAATTAGACTACACACCAGACTTTTATGTGCATAAAGCTTGTTGGGATAAATCTTACTCCAAACATCTGAGTCCTGAGACAGGCAATTCTAGTAACAATAACTATAAGGGTGTCTGAGATAGAGATGCATTGGAAAACCAGATATTGTTGCTCACAGATTATGGGGAAAGAAAGAGAGCAACACGACCAGATTTAGCTTTACACATAATGAATTTATAGAAGGAAAGACAGGAGAATCAAACTCTCATTTAGGATTAAGGAACAAAGACACAGCTTGAATCTCCGGGATGTGGACAGACAAAACGTAACACTATTGATCAAATAAGTCGTGTAGCTGGCCATGGGTATTTAGAGTAAATCCCCAATCACCAGCATCCCACCTTTTAGAATAGCCTAGTTGGGATCCAGTGGTAGGCATTATCTGCGGGTTTCATTTTACTGCTGCATCAGGAGCTTTTGAAAAATATGCTTTCAATATCCCTACAATTCATCGTAGATAATGAAAAAAGGGACATTTTGAATGAAAAAAACAGGACAGACTCTTATAAAAATAGCAATGAATTCTCTTCCACACAAAAGAAAAAAAAAATAATTGAATGCTCCATGAAATGCCTTACAGTAAAATACCTGACATTATGGTTACTAAGTAAATTCTAACCTTTCCCTTGTCCCAGTTTTGCCCATCGAGTATTTGGATGTCAACCCACACTCATGGGACCAAAAGTAGGCAGCACTTCCTTTCCTGTGACTGTTTTCAGGCATGGAGTCTTCCATCTTAAATCTTGTTAAAAATTTCCAAAACTGTCAACTCTACAGTAAACATAAAAAAAAAAAAAAGGCTTATACCCCACCTCTCTGGCATTTCTCTTCACCCCAGACTTAATGCTGAAAGACTATTCAGTACAGGCTAAGAAAAGAATTTAGTTTACATGTTAAACAACTCAATTCCTTTTGCTTTATTTTTTGGTTTTGTCATTTGTTCAGACAACAGACGGAGATGTTTGATCTGTATTATTTATTCATCCCTCTAAAATGAAATGGGAAATATTTAAAATAAGGTGGAATACTATTTCTTGTTGTACACTCTCCCATTTAAATCAAGTCAAAATTTTGTCTTCAACTCTTATCTGTATTCCAATGCAATTAATAAATTTTTCTCTCTGACTTTCATACCTGCTGTCTCTAAACCAGCTGTCCCTTAGTCCTTGGTTACCTCACCCTTTTCTGTCTATTTGGTTTCTGATTCCAGGCCTTTTGCCAGTCTTTGGGGGTTTTTGCCTCTCTTGTGTAACTCCTTGTTTCAGATCAGTGACTTTTTTGCCCTCTACCCAAGTAACAATCGACATTACCAAAAGGCACTTCACTAAAATTACTGAGGCGAACAAAAGAAGGAACAATTGATGATTTGGTGTCCAAAGTGAAGTGTCTAACTCAGGCAGCCTCAACTCCTTATATTGCTTTCTACAGGAGACCAAAATTGTCATCTCCAGGGAATGCTTTCTCTTTCCTAATTCCTGTGGTAAAAGGAACCAAACACCATGAACACAACTTAAACAATCCCAAAGGTTGATGAAAAAGTCAACTGCAGTGGAAGCCATTGGATTAGATTATGACTTTGATCATGCCATGTCAAAAGTGACATTGAACATTTCTAGTGCTAAAAATTCTAAGAAGAATGGTGGTAAGAAGTGAAAGAAGTTTCTTGGCCTCATCTTTTCAAGTGGTAGAGCATGGATACAGAATGTATTTTTTGTTTATTTTTTAGGAAAATACTTACATGAGCCTCAGTTTAAGCAACTAGGCACATAAAATGTATTTTTATAATACATGAAACTGGCATGGCTGCAAAGAGATGGAGTAGGTGACTCCTTTTAAAATTTTGATAGGCTTATCTTCTATCATTCTCACTAATTAGCCATAGAGGTTGTCAGAGACATGAAACAAAACAGAATCAAACAGCAATGCTAACGAAATAATTTATTTCAGGTTAAAATTCTTTTATGTATTTTTATATATGTGTGTTTAGATGGTTATCTATAAGCCTGTTTCAGTTCAAAACTCAGATTCTGAATTTATGGTGATTAGTTATTCCTGTGATTTCACCCTGACTATCTATTTCAGTTACAATGTAACTGAGATGGCCACCATGTGTTTCACTCATCTTGAAATCCCATTTGGCCTTGATTTGGTTTGTTCCATTTCCTTAACTTTGCTCCTCTCCAGAGATGATTCTCATTGACCAGCCCTGAACTGAGCTTACCCAAAAACCCTAGGGTTCTCAGTCACCTTTTAATATGACTACAGCTATGGCCTGTTGTACCAAGGTCAGAGCACAAGGTTTGCTTGGCTCCAGCTCAAGGGAAAATGATGAATACACCTGAGCAAAATAAGGATTAGTCTCAAATTACTATTGCATACAATGAATGCTGCTTCCAGACAGCATCATTAGTTCACACAAGGAGTTGAGGAGATGTATCTGACAAACAAACACATTTATCTGCCTTGGTTATAAGAATACCTTTCCTTTTTTTAATTAGTATAAGACCTCCACCTTTGCAGTTCATCAAGGTGCTCTGTGGTAGATTCATGCTTTTTGTCCTTTCTCACAATAAGGATTACAGTCATAATGACTTAGCATCTGATTTACAAGAACCCTGAAAGTCTGACTGGGTATTGACTGTTTCAAGACAGTTGTGCTGCTGAAATGCTCACACTTGCTTATAGCCAACATATGCGTTGGCAATATTATTTATATGAAATAAATATGAAATATATATGAAATATAAATAATATTTTTCCAGTTTTCACTTTTCTAGTCCTCATGTTTCCTCCAAGCAAAAGGAAAGGGTAATTAATTATTTTTGTGAATAATTATAAAGTTCTAAAATTTGCCACATGAATATTGTCAGACATGTTGGAAATGCCTTATTCTACCAAAAAGAATTTTTCCCAAGGTACTACAGAATGTGATACACAACATGCACAATGAAACTCATTAAATGTCACATTTTGTTGCAGAAGTCCATTCATTAAAATGTCTCGGTTTAGATACCAGATTTAATGGAATTTCTTGGCAAACCACAGCCTCTCTGTCTTTTTCCTGTTAGTTTCTAATGTGCTCCATTGTCATTTAGAAGAAGGTAAACACATAAGTGATGATGTGACAATTTCAGGAAAATACACTGAGTTTATTATCAGAGTTTTGAGGAAGTCTCCTTTGAGGGTAGGACAAAGAAGCCACTTTTGTTTCATTCACAACAGAGAAAATGCAAAACTTACAGAATATAAAGGCCTTAGATGCTGATAAGCAAGAAAACTAAGATAACGGCTTGAAAAGTGTGAGGGGAAAAAATAAAAAGTGGGATTAATTGCATTATTCTGAAACAGGTGTGGAGCAGTCAAATCCTCTTCTCACAGTTAGGTCTTGTTCTCACTGAGGTACCAGTAATTTGGCCTAAACACTGAAGGCTTTTATATTAAGCACTGGCACTTCATCTTAAAGTCAGGTAGCAAAGACAAATCATTGTCTTCCTGTCAAGTATACTGGGGAAAAAAAGGATTAAGAGCTATAGTTTAAATGATAAGATTGAAATAGTCCTGAAAATGCAAACATTTGCTGGCAGAAAGACAGATGTAAAGCAAACAGTCCACGATCTCTGTCTGATTTTAGAGGTTTTACAACATGTGATGAAAGACAAGAACTCCATTCTTTACCATGTAACGTCTCAATAATTTCTGCTTTGTTTTTCTCCTCAGTAGACTGCTTAAAGCTCTAGCAGTTGCTGCCCTGGCTTCAAAACCACAAAGCTTTAGCCAAACCTTTTCTTCAGGTTTGATTCACAGATGTCTAAACATTTTTCTCTTGGAATTATGGTTTTGAATGGGAACAAAACACAAATAGGAGATAAAAACCACGTGTTTAATTTTCATCCTGATTACAATATCAGAGTTCAGCGTTTTTTGACTGCTATTTTGAGTGCTGGGAAAAGGACAAATTGGCTCAAAGTGAATGTTCATGAACCATTGAACATACAAAATATACAATGTATTTGATGTGAATTCACATGGAACTATGAAAACAATATTCTCCTTCTGTTATTCATGCTGTCATTGCAGAAAAGGAATTTCATTTGGAGTGCTATTAGTCAGCAAAAAAAAGTCCCTTATTAAAAAATAAGAAATAGAGAGAAATGAATATCCATCAGTATCATCCTGAAAGCAAAATGAGAGACACCGAGTCAAATTTGAAAGTCTGAGTTAATACATACAATTTTTATACCGTATTTCAGACTGTCTGGAGTAGATATCTTGGGAATGAACACAATTAGAGCCTTGGTTTAGCAGTCTTATTAGGGCAAAATTACCTTTGAAACTGAGTAAAGATTTATAGGGACCAGACTTGAAAAAAAAAAAGGAATTAACTGTGTAAGAATTGATTTATAGTATCCAAACTCATATCATATAGTATTATCTTGTCAGCAGACAACCGAAAACAGTTCCAGCAGGGACAGCATTAGAACTCAAGGGGAACTGGAATAATTGATCCCATCTGTTATCATCCCAATCACTAGCAATGATCAGCTCAGGGCTCTCTTGAACAAATCAAATAGCTTTTCAAAGAGTGACAATTAACAGCAATCTGTTTAGAGAGATGTAAAACTTTAGTTCCATGTGAGATATCTTGTACTTCCAACATTCTGTAAAACCAGAACAAAAGGTTTAAAATTTATCTCAGTACTCCCATGTGTGACTAACATTGCAGCCCAAGAACTTCAGTACATGAAAACAAAGTGTTAAATCTCACTTGAGCAAAACAAAAGTAACACATTTCCATCAATAATCCAAGAGTAATTATGGTGCATCTAGGAAACAATTATTAGTTTTCATGAAGATGCTGTATCAGTTTACCAGATAAGCTCACTGCATGTGCTTACTTCTTTGTTTTTTTGGGTTTTTTTTTAAGAAAGAATTTTAAGATTCACAGAATCACAGATTTTTTGGAAGGGACCACAGTGGGGTCATCTGTCCCCAGCTCCCTGCCCCAGCAGGGCCCTCCCAGAGCACAGGGCACAGGATTGTGTCCAGACACATCTGGGATATCCCCAGGGAGGGAGACTCCACACCCTCTCCGGACAGTCTGTGCTGTGCTGGGTCACTGCACAGGACAGAAGCTGTTCCTCATGGCCAGGGTAAATTCCTGGGATCAGTTCCTGCCCGTGGCTCTGGTGCCATTGCTGGGCCCCGGAGCAGAGCCTGGGCCCTGCTGGGAGCCCTCCCTGCAGCCAGGGACAGACGGGGATGGGGTCCCCTCTCAGCTGGGGCTCCTCTCCAGGCTGAGCAGCCCCAGCTCCCTCAGTGTTCATGGATGACTCTTACAGGCCAATGGACTTGTGGATGTTGTGTTTGTCTGGGTGTGCTCTGACCCAATGCTCCTTGACAAAGAGAATATCTTCCTTCCAAGATTTACCCTGGTCTCCTGGGCCAGAGATCCCTGGGGGCTGGTCTTGTCAGTGAAGACTGAGGCAAAGAAGGCATTTAATAACTCTGCCTTCTCTGCCTCCTCCATTACCAGGGTCCCCTCTCCATTTACTAATGGACCCACATTATCCTTTGTTTTCCTTTTGTAATTGGTGTATTTGGAAAGCCCTTTTGAGTTATCCTTGGCCAGATTTAATTCTCACTGGGCCTTGCCCCAGCTAGAAGGAGAGCTGAGGAGGACAGTGGTAAGGTATGCAAATCTGAAAAACAGTTTAAACAGTAAAGTACTTACAAAGATATGGGCAGGAATTTAAGTTATAGGAGGGCTGGGCTCCTAGATAGTTTAGCAGAGAAAGGTCTGTACATAGTGGATCACTGATGTCCTAAATGGGACTCTGACAAAGACTTTCCTAAACCTGCATGACAGCAACCCCACACTACTTTATTTTTTTGGAACAGGGGATAAAACAAGCCCTTTGGGAAGGACAAGTGAAGATGAAGTGGAGCAGAGAGGTCATAGAATCATTTAGGTTAAGAAAAGTCCTCTAGGATCATCAAGCTGAGCCACTAACACAGCAGCACTGTGTTCACCACTAAACCACATTCCTAGGTGCCACACCCACATCCTTAAATACCTCCAGGAATGGTGACTCCACCACCACCCTGAGCAGCCTCTTCCAATGCTTGACAATCTTTTCCATTAATATTTTTTTTCCCTAATATCCAAATTAAACCTCCCCTGACACACCTTGAGGCCATTTCCTCTTATCAGCCAGAGTCAGGGAAGACAGAAGCCTAGGTTTTATTGGCATAAATACCATTCCTATGCTTTGGTTAATATTGCCATTTTCTAGCAACTACAACACCATCTAAAAGTCCACACTCCAGGTAACACGCAGGACTGAATTCTCTTGAAGACACATGATACTTTATGCTTCCACACACCTTCGTGTATTCATAAGAGAAGTTATAAATGTTAAGCAACCAGCTGGCAGTGTTGGTTTAACACAGCCTGGTTTTTGGTGGGGGCGGGAGAAAATCTGCTCAAAACTTCTATGTCCGGCACAGAGCCAATTGCTGAAGGCTCTGACAATGGGCAGGTTACTAGCCCAGTTAGAGAAGCTGATAACGCCTCTGTGATGACATATTTAAGAAAGGAAAAATGGCAGGAAGTTCTGTCTATTCTTCTCCTGAGGGGTGGTGAGGCAGCTGCTGGAACCCATCCAAGAGGGAGCGAACAGGAGCCATGTGGCTGGGGCTCCCCAAGGCAGGACTGCATGGCCAGGGCCCTCCTGAGGCCAAGGCTGGCCATGAGGTACCAGCAGCGACCAACAGCGAGAGACGTGGCCAGCGATTCCTCGATGAGGAGCCCAGGCGAGATCAACCTCTCAACTGCAACTTACAGACACCAACTTTCTTCCAAGTCAGAGGAAAAGGAAAAGCAAGGACACGTGAGGAGAACCGACATGGTGGCACTGAGGTCAGTGAAAAGAAAGAGAGGGAGGAGGTGCTCCAAGTGCTGGAGCTGAGATTCTCCTGCGAGCCACGGAGAGGACTATGACAAAACAAACTCTTTCCCTGTAATTCATTAGGTGCGTGGGGGAGTGCAGAGATCCACACACAGCCTGTAAAGAAGAGAACAGGACACTGGAGCACATGGATACTGAAAAGCTGTAATCTAGTGAGGAACTCAAACAGAAAGAGAGGATCCTTGCTTTTAAAGACAGGAGAAGAGAGCCTTCACTTCCAAACCAGAATAGCTCATCCTTAAAAGACAAAACCCCTTGAACTAAAATGACACACCCTAGGGAGTTGTGGGATGACTGCTTGACCCGTGGGAGGGACTCACGTTACAGAAGGTCAGGTGGGACTGCTGCTTATGGAAATTAAAACCACACTAGAAAAGTTCACAGAGAACTATCTCCCATGAAAAGGATCCCACAGCACTGCAGAAGAAACTCTTTTCCTTAAGCATTCTGAAGAAGGATTTTTAAGAAGTGAAAGGCTGACCAAAACCCCATGTTTTGCTTCCTTGTGCGGTCAGTGGAAACAGGGAGGGACTGGGAAAAAGAGGTGTTCTGAAGGTTTGCTTTGCTTCCCATTACCCTTTTTACTTTTAATTCTGTTAATAATAAATCTTCTTTATGCTGTTTTGCCTTAAAGTGTTGGGTTTTTTTTTTCCAATAATCCTTATTCCTCCTCATGAAAACGAAGTTTTAAATTCCCCCTCCTCTGCACAGCTATAGCAGAGAAAAATAAGTAGATGGTTTTTTCATGGGTGCCTGGCGCTTAGCCAGCATCAAACCACGGCACTAAGCCATTAGAAAAGTAAAACTATCCATCATCAAAATTTCTCCTGGCTGCAGTGTCTCCTCTGCAGCTCCATGAAGCTGAGGACATGTGTGCCATGTGTGCTCCCTGGGGACATAAGGAGCATCACATCCTCATCATGAAAGCAAAACTCTTACTCATTAGGTTACGTATCTGTCACACCACACTGATCAATCTTTCAGTATGACACTTGCTGCCAGCACGGAACAAAGACTACAAATACCATCAAAAGCAGCAAAAAGCTTTGTTTGGGGAAAACCACCCACAAAGTGACCAAAAAAACCCCTCAGCAATAGAACAGAGGCTCCTCAGTGCCATCTCCTCCTCCACCCGTGTCCTGTTCTGATGTTCACTCACACAAAGATGATCACAGACTGCTGGCACAGCACTTGCCATAAAAAACTGACACTGGCATTCACCATATTTTTTGAAATGTAGTCAGAGAGCTGTTTAAATTTTAATCTATGGTAAAGTCTGACAGGTTTGCAGGGCTCAGTTGCCAGATTTGCTCTCCCAAAATTCCCAAACCTAGCGAATATACTTGAAAATTATTTTTCATGGGATAACTTCACAGGAGGGAATCAGAGTGTTTCTGCAGCCTTCGTTAGGGTGAACACTTGGGGAAATTCTCTTACTTGAGTAAAACCCACCAAACACAGAACAGGAATAGTCAATGAGTCTAATGCTGTGTTACCTCATGCAGATCTCCAAAATTTATATTTCTGCTAAAATGTTGTTAATTTTTATCTTGGTTTTTTTTTTTTTTTTTACTCCCTGGTTGGAGGTACAGCAGAGTGATAACAAAACAAACTTGTTTGTTTTGGGTGAGAGATTGCCTTTTATGCTGTAGAACCTCATTGCTATAGAGCATACAACAGATTCTTCTAAATGTGTTGATTTTCCCATGCGTAATTATTGAACAAATTGGGCTGCTGAGCAAACCAAACCCAGGGAAGATCTAATCCTGTAAGGACAGAGGCACTTTTTCCACATCTTCATGCTGGGGACATGAAGGCTCCAGACAAGGAGCCAGGCAGATGGTCAGAGTTCTCCACCCACCTTCCCTCCCAGCTCTGCTCAGCACATCTCCTTTGTGGGTTGCTCCCTTCAGGGTAACTGATCCATCACTGTTCACAGCACAGGAATCCAAGGGTAGGATTTGTCTTATCTCATTTGAGAAATCTAAAGGTTAGAGATCTAAATCTGAGCTGGTCACCCTAGGCTCTTTTATTTTTTCGTCAGTGGAGAGAAATAGGACAAAGGGATGAGTCTCTGGAGATGTTTATCTCCCAGCAGTGTGAATCACCCTTTATATAAAGCCTCTTCTGTGATGTTAGAAATCAAGTTTATGTTGTATTGTGTTATAGCTAATCCTCATACCAAGGTCTCTATTAAGTCTCAGGCATGACCTGTGACCATGGTATGACTACAGTTCTATGCTTTATTCAAAGTGGATCCTTGTAGTTTCTCTTGATTAAAATTTTCTGTGTTTTTAACTTTAGTTTGAGTCTGAGCCAGAGAAATGGTCACTCTTTATATTTCAAATGTATTTTCTGAGGCTTACTTACAAAACAGTATTTTAAACCTTTCAGAATTTGGTATTTCCACACAACCATCACATATAAAAAAATTAAGACATCCTAGAGACTGAAAAAAAAAATTAAAATAAAAAAATAGAGCTGGTCAATAAAATGTATCATATTCCTCTGTATTTTTCTTTCCTAGGCAGTATTTCAATACAGAATTTCCTTCTATAATGTGTTGAATGGAATAAAAGAGGTTAAAAACCAAAGCAAAGTAAAATCTCACAATATTAAATTCTAATGAATGCAAAGACCTTGAAAACATCAGTGGCTCTGCAAGCCAAGTGCTGATCCCTTTGATAGAATATGCAGGAATAAAATGGTTAGTAGCTGAAATGCTGTGGCACAGTAATAATTGCTTTGCACCTGTAATTCTATCTCTCATTTCCCTATTTACTGTTTGATGCTTTTGTTTATCACAGAGTCATATTCCAGTCTCTTCATTTGTAGTCCATTTCTGGAAAATAAAGTATGCTGAATGCTGAAAGACACAAAAGACCATGATAATAAATTAAAAAATATTTCTTTCTCACACTATTTTTTCTAAGAAGAAAAGCATTTTCTCTTCTTTGTCTTTTCTTCTTCTTATTTTTTTTTTAACCAATTAATTCCTATGTGGAATCTCAGAATTTGTTCCTATCTCAATATAAAATCTTGACAACTTTTGGCAATTGTTAACATTATTACTTTACCATCACTGTTATTATTAAGGTTGAAATCACATTTTGTAAATTAATAAGCTTCCATGGCACTTATCTGAATGCAAACCAAATTATAATTAATGTTTGGGAAATTTGTATTTCTGGTCTGCATGGCAGGAAGGCACTTTCTCCACACAAGTCATGAATGGAAGTTGTTATGGAGAACAAAGGGAAATGTCAGTTACTGCTCTTAGTGAGGACTACATTTTGATTGAACCACTGAAGTTAAAGGCACAAAAACCTGGTTTGTTTAAGAACCAAAAGTAGGTTGAAGAGCAAAAGGGAAAAATTTCACCTCTCCAGAATAAGAGTACCTTCTAAGAGATATTTATGGACAGAGGAAAAGATCAGACTTAAATGCAGGCATCAGAGCTTGCTGCTCTGAATGCTTATGATCTTTGCTGGACATTATAGCTCACAGTCAAAAGTTATAAATGTTTTCATGACAATCTCAGGAGCCCTTCAGGGGATCCTGGTCAGGACTTGTGGATAGGCCTTCGTTGCAGGCAAAGCTGTCACCAAGAAGACAAGATAAGATAAATGCAGAGAATGTTGGAGCAAATGACAAGAGGAGGAAAAGGAAGTTTGGAGACATTTCAGCCAGGGGGAATCCCTAGGGCTGCTGACACAACCTGTGAGGAGGAGCAGGGAGGGCATAGGGTCAGCTCAGGGTGTGTGGCTCTGCAGAGTGTGGAAGCAGCCTTTGAAGGTGAACATCCTGGCAGCAGAGCTGCTCACCTTCTGCTGAGAGGAGCCACATAATGCCAATTAGTGAACCCCTTGATAATGGTTTATTATATAATGATGACACTCAGGACCAGTAATGAGAAGTTTAGGAGCTGTCTTGAATGAAGGGTGTTGCCTTCATGAAGAAGAAAAAATTCTCAGCCTTCACCTCACCATATGTATCTTCTGTTTCTATCATGTATACTTCAGATATTTATGTGTCAATAGTTAATTTTTCATCTCCAAATTATTGAAAATGTTTCTATGTGATTACCACTGCTTGGACAAATTATAGGTGTACCTTTTTTTGTGCATCCAATATTTCAGGCAACCAAGTTTCCACTGTTTTCTGTATTTTTTCTTCCATTTACACCTAATTTTCACTAAACTTCTTCACTGTGATCTGTAATTTAAAAATAAATAACTTGCCCTCTCTTCAACCAAAATATAATGTTGATAGATCAGCATCCCCAAATCATTTAGAGCCATCAGTGTCACTTCTAAAGTGGCTGCAAGAGTTATTGAAAAGTCTCCTCCTACGGTAATTGTAGGGCTCCCATCTGACTACTCAGCTCATGACAGAAAGAATTAAATTTTAGTTTCTTCACTCACTGAATTTAGTATTAAACTGTGTCACACAAGACATTATGAGCTACATAGCACTTTTCAGGAAGAAATAAAAGCTTAATTGTTGGTAAATTATGTACACACTCAAGGAAGCAGAGAAAACAAACATAGGGGAAGGACACAGCAATGAAGAGGGCTTATACAAAAGGACAACATAAGACAAGGACAAAGAGCACATGAATTAGATGGGAGGGAAGAAAAAAAAAGACAAAAGGTAAAGAATAAGAGACAAGGTCCAGCATAAATATTTTTGAGCATTGCTGCAGCCAGCAGACACACTGAGAGTAAGAAAGAACTACTATAATTTCCATATATGCACCCTGGGTAGGTCAGCCACCAATTACACCCCCAGGCCACCCTTAAGTGGTGAAGATCATTAGCACTGTGTAATGACCCCCCTTCTAGGAGACACCTGATAGTGTTGTAACACCTAAGCATGGCACCACTGAGATGCCAATTTAATTAATCTTCAGAAAGAATTATTCTTTGGTGGTTTTTTTTTCAGAAATCTTTGATAGAAATTTTCTGGAGTCTTTTCTCTTGTCGCCTTTGCGCACCTGGATGTTTAAATCAATAATCGACTCGGTAATAGAGAACAAAGTTAAGTAATTTGTGCCTAACTTTTGCAAGTAAGGGCAGAATTGCTATAGTAACAGCAGAAGGCACTCAGTCACTGTGACAAAAATGTGGCAACCTGATAGCAGAGGCTAATGAGGGTGTTCAATTTCAGCTGAATTTCATTAAACTCAGCCTCTCCCCACTTTCAGACAGGAGGGACGGGAGAGAAGAGAAAGGGAGGAGTGGCCACTCAGGCAAAGACTAGCCTAATATTTACCCTAATTTGGAAATGAAATTTGTCTGAAAGAGGTGGGGAAGGCTAAAAAATATGAGGGGAACACAGAAAACAGCACAAAACAAAGACAAAAAGAAAATACTTCTGTATTGTGACTTTCTTATTGAGTCCCATGCCTAAACTATTATTCCTTCGATTCCTCTTTCTCTTCTTTCTGTTGAAATGATTCAGCTTTATTACGGTCAGAAATGGACTTTTAATGGGGAAAAAGGCTGAGAGGACTGAGTTTGGAGCCTGTTTTTATTGAAAATAACACTGCTGAGGTAAAGAGACCCATATGCACTTCAGCGAGTGAGGATGTGCACCAGGAAACAACTGGGAGTCACAAAGAGTCTTGGACATGTTCGTCTTGGAGACATCTTTGAAGATGTCCCCCTGGCAATGCTTTGGAAGTCCTGAAAATCAGCTTGATTTATAACAATAATAATAATAGTAATGAGGTTTAGGTGTGCGAGTTGGAGCACTGAGGTTTGTCACTTTGGGCATAAAGAGCTTTAGGGGAGTATTATATACAAAAGTTGTCAAAAGTGCTTTGTTGTTTCTGGCTATAAAGCACTTGTTTCCATTAAGAATGCATTTTCTTTGACCAGTGTTAAAATAGAGGAAAAGAAATAACAGCCCAAATCACCCTGTTGCAATTACTTGGGCAATGTGCTTTAAAACCCACTCCAAGTGTGTCCTGTTCCTAGAGCTGCTGAAAGTGGGAGGTTGTCACCTGGATTTATGAGCCTGCCTATTACAAAACATTTATGGGCAACTATAACTGATGGCCCCTAAAGGAAGTTAAAAGTGATATTTAGCTTAAGTAGTCTGTCCCCTGCTCTCTGTTGAAATGCAAGCCTTGCTTTGTAGCTTCAGGCCATGAAAGAATAGAAATACATGACATGGAAAGTTCCTATGCACTTTTTTTAAAAAAAAATCTTCTTTCTTTGTCTTTTTCTTATTCCTAGGAGAATTCATCTTTCAGTCATGCTCAGTGTCATTTTTCACAACTGAGTAGCTTTAGTCTAGTTATAAGAAATGCTCTTTCTAGCTATAAAAAATGAGTAATTCTTCAGGGATTTTTCTTTTTCCTTGTGTGGGAAGGAAGGGTGGGAATAGAATCCAACCCCCTTGATATCACCTAAGGCCAAAGGTCAGGTGTAATTTGTACACTTTAGATTTTTAGCCAAATAAAAGTCACTTTTCCAAGAAGGAGCCTCTTCAAAATGAAAAATTAGAAAAAAACAATTGCTGTATTGAAAGACATAAAGCCACGAATAAACATTGCAGGAAAAAAAAATCTTTTATATTTAGGTGGGTTTTGTTTCTGTCTTTGAAACTCCTGATAAAAAACACACTAAATATTCAATAAAAAATATTTTAAATACTAATTTAGACTATGAAATTCTGTCATATTTTTAAATATAGGCAGCCATGACATTAGAGGGTAAGATAACAGAAATCCCATAGTGTTTTTCTAGGATTGAAATGAACACTTATTCATATTAACAAACCTTGAACATACATCTTTAATTAAAAGTCGGAGAGTGAGAGAGAGGCTGTGAGATCTTGGGAGCTTGATGGGACTAAACTATGATACCTATTTTTCTAGATTTATGGGAAATTATGTTCAGTTAGGGCTGTGTACAAATGCTTCAGTTTCTCATTCCAATGTATTTTTCCATTCATTTCAGGCTAAGAAGAGAAACAACATACATTTTCACAGAGAATCACTTATGGGTAAGAAAACATCTGAGGATGTTTTGGCTTTCTAATGTCATCAGTCTCATCATAGAGCTAAGTTAACAACGAAACTGCTCACTCCAGGCTCCTTTGGCAATATATGAGGATCACTGGACTCGTTCTGAACATGATTCTGGTGTTTTAAGATCTGGAACCATTCCCCTCTTGTATCAACTGTAAAAAGTCCTTTGGGCTATTAAAGCAGGAAGATTAAAGTTAAGGAAGATCAATCATGACTGAGCTAATATTGATTCTAAATTGCTCCCAGTTTTATCTTCGACAAAGTGGCAAGCACAGAGTGCTTGCTCAGCTTTTCCTGCTTAGAGGCTGGTTTGTGGTGTTCAGATTGACACCTTGTTTGGTTTGGGGTTTTTATTCCCCTGTTCAGGATTTTTTGTTTGTTTGTTTCATTTTAATGAGCACAAAGGAAATTCAAGGCTCTTGATTGCTGGATGCTCCCTTTTACCCTAGGGAGCCCTCCTGTGAATGAGGAAATTCATTATTGCTAAAAGGATTGGTGCTGTAAACACTCCATCACCATAATGAGGGATGTACAACCTCCTCCCCAGCACTTCCTACACGAGTTTAGATAGCACTAAATATGTATTTTATGGTAGTTAGTGTAATGCAAGGCAGAAAGTGGTGCTTCATCTTATGAAGTGACATCAAGTGCCCCCAGTGACCTTGGCTGAGTACCTTGGGACCTGGTACTGTTTTATTTTTGGCTGAGACCCAGTTAGTGCTCTGGGCCATAGCTCAGGTAGAAAATAAAATGAAATCACAGGCAGGCACAAAAGGCATGTGCAGCAAGGCAGAAACTGGTATTTCAATATATGTGTATGCACCATCCCTCACTCATAATGTACAACCTGAGAGGAAAGTTCTGTGTCTGCTGTTGGATTATCCTTGGTGTGCAATAAAGTATTTATTTATAAAACACACCTGCTTCAAGCCTGTATTTCAGAGAATTATGGAATCATTAAGGTTGAAAAAGACCTCTAAGATAATCAAGTCCAACCCTTAACCCAGTAGTGCCAAGCCCACCACTAAACCATGTCCGAACATGGTTTAACATGTTAGGTGTAACATCTACAAGGCTGTGAACATTTCCAGGGATGATGATTCCACCACTGCCCTGGGGAGCCTGTGCCAGTGATGCCTTATGTTTTAACTTTTCCGTGTTTCCAGCCCTGCCCAGTGTCACTCTGCAGTTCCCTGGAGCTCGTTCAGTGCTGTTCTCTCATGCTCACACACACACAACAAAGCCTCTCCAGCTCTCCAAGGACACCCAGACCCTCCTAGGCCCAACAACTGCAAACCACAATCTTGGCAAGAGGGGGGCAAGCTTGGGCAAATTCCATCCTTGCCTGGCTTCTGCTTGGGGAATTGATGCTGAGATCCAAGTGGGAAGAACTCGTGAGCTGTCCTTGTCCATGTTGGGATGCACTGAGGCAGGAGCCTCTGGAGCCCAGAGTGTACCTCTGAAGGCCTTTCCAATCAATCCCTCCTTGATTCCTTTATTCCTGTCTGGTCTCTGTTTCTAGGTAGCCATTTAAGGCATCACCAGTGCTTCAAAAACCAAGTGAAGGAATATTTTCATAAGATCCAATCTAAACCTCTCCTGGTGACCCTTGAGGCTGTTCCCTCTCCTCCTGTCCCTGTTCCCTGGGAGCAGAGCCTGAACCCCCCCAGCTGTCCCCTCCTGTCAGGGAGTTGTGCAGAGCCACAAGGTTCCCCCTGAGCCTCCTTTTCTCCAGCCTGAGCCTTTCCCACCTCCCTCAGCTGCTCCTGGGGCTCCAGCTCCTTCCCAGTTCCATTCCCTTCCCTGGACATGCTCCAGCCCCTCCATGTCTCTCTTGTCCTGAGGGGCCCAGAGCTGTCCCTGGGACTGGAGGTGTCCCAGCAGTGCCAGCACAGGGGACAGGCCCTGCCCTGGGGCTGTGTCACACCATGGCTGGGACAGCCCAGGGGCCATTGGCCTCTTGCCCACCTGGGCACCCCTGGGCTCAGGTCCAGCCACTGGCACCAGCACCCCCAGGCCCAGTGGTTGGCACAAACTCAGCCATGACAAAGCTGATCCAAAGCACATCTTCTGTTTCACGGATCAAGGAGATTGATTTGATTTTATTTGATCTGACTTGATTTGATAATTTTGTTGTTGCCATCCCCTCTTTGCCCTGTCCATCCCTTTAGCTCAGTTTGGCCAGTGTCTCACTTCCTCTGTGCTTTCAATTACTGACACAGAAAGACCCTTCCACATAAAGAAGTGAGATGCAAACCACAGTTACGAAAAGATGTTACAAGGCAGGGAAAGGAAAGCTGACAGGAACAGTAGTTCCAACTGCTGTTGAGGCAGTAACAGAGACATCACAGAGATGCCTTCCTGATGGCATTGTAAGCAAGAGTGAAAAGATCTCTTGGTGAATAGTAACAGAAAAGTAATAGCAGGGAGTTTATAGAAACAATGTTATATGCAACCACTTGGATTTACTTCCAACAGGAAAGAATTGCTCTTCTGTGTTTGTTTTCATATCTGGTGATAATGGCTGCCACTACTATGTGGTGTCCAATTTTCTTTTAATAACTGCAAAAACATAAAGGGATTTATTTTACAGCATTGATAAATCCTTGAGAAAATGAAAACCCAATTAACCTGAGCTGGTTAATCTCTTATACATCTTAATTCAGTATATTTTCCTTCCTCAGAATGAGCTTGACCCCTGCATAATAGCCAGTGATTGCAAGGCCTGTGATGAAGAGATAGACAGATACTTTCAGAGAGAGATAAGTGAATCCTGGAGAGCTGGAGGATTTGTAAATTCAGTTCAACGCTGAACCTTTCACCTAGCGCTCAAAAAACCCTCCTGTTAATGTAAAAAATTATTCTCACAAACAAATGAGAATGCACACCCCTAAAAAAATCCAGCATATTTTTAGCTAGAAATAAACAGAAGCACAGCCTGTCTTCAGTTCTCATTCACAGCTTCTTTATTCTGCCTTAATGTAAATGACAATCAGGTCTTTGGCATTTATCTTCCATGCAGCTCATGCTGTGTCTCTCTTTTTTTTTTTCCTCTTCCCCTCTTTTTAACCTTGTTTCTAATGGATTTTCTTTACCCTTTTATGCACTGGTGGAGATAAATCAGGAGTGAACTTGGACCTGGTCTTCCTCTGTATAGATGATGATTTGTATCATGCAAACTGGACAAAATCCCTTGGAGAAATAGGTGATGTCAGTCAGGAATATAAATAGGAATCTTCTCCAAAAGGTGATTGGACTAAGACTATAATTTTCCAAATATGCTTGTCCCGAAACAGAATATGTATAATCAGATCATGAAACATAATAGCTTTTATAAGATCATTTTAATGGCTTTTTGTTTGTATGATTTGAGATGTGCACTCCTAAAACCTGCTCCGAGAAAGGAAATAATAAAAGGTATTATTAGAAATGAATTGCTGCAAGTGCTTCCTGCAAGATATATCCAGATAACATATTTTATAAACCCATGCAGTTTTGTAGCACTGTAGCAGCATTAATCAAAATTAACAGAATAGCAATTTAAAAGTGTATATCACCCAGAATCACACATGAAATGGGTGAGGCTGGAAGGGACCACTGTTCCATCCGTGGTCACCCACACACTAAAGATGTTCTTGCTCATATTCAGGTGGAATGTCCTTTTTAATAAAGTGTTTGAACTTGTCACAGATACATAAATGCCTTTGCAGAGTAACAAAAACCTGAATGTTGGATCTTCTCTCCAGTCTGGCCAGCAGCTTCCCAGCTTCCCTCTAACGCTTCTGGAATTCAAATTGCATCATACACTGAAAATATTTCAGTTGATGCAGTTTGGGTATCTACTGCAACGGCTGGGAAAAAACTTCAGCTTTCAAATCCACCTGTAAAATGCAG
The DNA here is from genome assembly GCA_013400515.1 of Erpornis zantholeuca. NCBI lineage: Eukaryota > Metazoa > Chordata > Aves > Passeriformes > Timaliidae > Erpornis > Erpornis zantholeuca. The sequence continues at coordinate 60,653 of VZTN01001935.1, read as the reverse complement.
GATGGCCTAGACAGACTGAAATGCAGGTGAGGAGAACCTTGGGTAGAATTCCAGCCTCCTGTGGTGTGGTACCTTCTAACCACCTCGAACTGGGCTTTTGTGAGAATCTGAGGGTGCAAGTGCTTAAATATATAGGTATATACCACAGAATCATAAAATATTCTGAGTTGAAAGGGAGCTGTGGGGACCACTGAAGTCCAGCTCCTGGTTGTGCACAGGACTGCCCCAAGAATATGTCTAGAGATGTGTTTGGAAGTGTGAGTGCATGGATATATATATATATATATATATATATATATATATAGAGAGAGAGAGAGAGAGAGAG
>VZTN01001935.1:45115-60264 GCA_013400515.1 Erpornis zantholeuca | reverse complement strand
AGAGAGAGAGAGAGAGAGAGAGAAAGATGTATACAGTTATGTATTTTAGGTTCCAGGGGTAAAAAATGATAATTTGAGAGAAAATTTCTCCTCTTGGGAGCATAGGTTGACTTGCAGATGTGATATTCTACATCTCTGGATGTTAAGCTCGAGTAACAGGGACAGCCTGCAAAATATTTGCTGCACCTCCTGGTCTTTCCAGGAAGTTCTCCCTATGGCTATTTCCATATTCTCTTTTGTCTGGTCTAATCTTCTTCATTTTCATAAATGTGAGGTGCAGACACTGCCTTAATCCTCATGCCTCCCTCAGAATAATCTATTTTCACACTCCAGCCTTGTATTGTAGCGACCCAGACCTTGGGAACTCTTGAGATCTTGGGAGAAAGCTCGGTTATTTCTTATCAAAGCTGAGCATTGCCCTGTACAAACCTCTGTGATTCAGGCACTGGACTGGGAGGTGATGGGAAAAAATATCTAAGAGAGAGAAGGGTTTCACCACTAACACTGTATCATGGTGGAAAATTGCCTCAGTTTTGGAAGCGTATCCATGGTGTAGAGAAGGGCCTCGGTGGTTCACCTGACCCTGCACATTATGACCCATGTTTCTGTCAAGGAGGTAATCCCACACCTGCCCATCTTGTGCAAAGCAGGCTGAAATCCTGTTTTATGCTCTGCTATTGACTCGAAGGGACGGCCCCACCTGAGTGATGGGTGTCAGTGGGGTCTGCACAGGGTCCCCCAGGCCTGGGCTGCCTGTCACTCCTCTGCACACAATGGGCAGAGTGACAGGCCCTTAACAAGAACAGCTGCACCAGGCAGCAGTCTAATAAAAGTAATCCTATTTACAGCCTGCCTTGAGATGTTCCCGTGAGTTGAAAAGTTCACCTCTGGCAGTTTCCTGGGCTTGTCACCTTTTCTGCCATTTCCCTTGCATGTAGCTCAAAGGCGCGGGGTTTTATTAAATGGGAAGTAGAAATAATAAATGGGAAAAAAAAATACAAAATAAAGGTTCTAAATATGGCAGGAGTCCCATCTCTAGGAGTTTAGCAGCAGCACATTTTTGTCTCCCTGTCAGAGAGACAAAGCCGTTCTTATAAGCCTAATCTACAATATCACATATCCTTTTTATGTGGCTGATATTATTATCTCCTATCCATGGGCATTCAATCCTAACTTAATTAACTTGGCAAGCAGAAGCATTGTGCTGTTGCACAGTCAGTGTCTGTTAGGCTCTCAAACCATCCTACCCAGCTGGGTATCAAGACTTTTTACCTGCCCACACTCACTTTTGATCTGTGTGGCATACAATAAACCCAGTCAGCAACCCCAGAGAGCCTGGCTCCGTTTCATCACTTTGAGGAACGGACAGACAACTTTTTTTTTTCCTTTTTTATTCTTCATTCTTTTCTGTAAAATTAAAAGCCTTCTGTGCTCACCAGATGAACTCAAATAAAGTCTTATTTTTTCGCTCTTTGATAGAACACCCTCTTAGAAGATCAGAACTTAGGGACTATGAATAACTGCTGGAATGGCACATTAATATTCACACAGCAGTAGATTCAAGTTTCAATTATGTAGCTGTGAAAAAAAGAGAAGAATCTGGTCTGACATGGTTTGGCACTCTAATGTGGAAAAGAGAGACATTGGGATGGATTGACGAGATTTTTAATTAAGGATATGGGCACCCTGAACCTGACCTTTCTTTGAGGTTTGAATGATTTCCAGGAAACAGCATCTCCTCTGTTCCCTTTCCATCAGTGTTTGTTCATCCTTGTTGTATTCTGATCTGTCACATTTTAAATGGAGAGACAGAAGTGCTAAAATATTGCAAAGAATCCTCCTAGTCTGGAAGACCAAAATCATAAAAATAACATCTTACTGTAGCCTTCTAGGCTACAGGAAATGAAGGAAAAACTCTTGAGAGATTAACAAACCTCTTTACTAAATCAACTTATATTTTCAATAGATTTCAACTAAATTTTTGATATTCTGGAAAAAACTTTAATGGAAAAATCTTTCCACTCTCTCCTACCTTAAAAAAAGAAAATTAAAAAAAAAAATAAAATCAAAATTCTTCACAAAAGGCACTTAACCAACCAAAATCTGACAATGGTTGTGTGTAAAGTCAATGTTTTCAATTGCAATACTTACCACATCCTATACATACAAATTACAGCTAAAATAAACATTAGGTAAAATTTAGATGGTTTTGGTTTAGAAAAATGCATCATTTTTGCTATAAAATCAAGGATAATAAAAGGAAAAGTCAATTTTTTCATTAGTAATGTATTTGTGGCTATATAAATATGTATCAAACAATTGCCGTCAGACTCCCTTCAATAGCAGCACTAAGAATCAATGACATGATCTTCCTTGTGGCATCCCTCTTGAATAGTTATTACTTAAACCTGAAGGTCTTATTCCAGGAGAGAGAGAGAGAGAGAGAGGAAAGACTGGAGAAATCTGAACAGCTGTCAAGAGATGAATTTATTTCAAAATCTTCTGTGGGGCTTGTTATGGGACAAATTAAAATTATTACTTCTCATTCTCTGTGGGTAATGATAGCTGTGCCTCACAGACTGATTAATTAATGTTAAGAAAACAAATTCCGTTTTCTTTTTAGTCATTTTTGCAGAAAAGATGCATTGAACTTTAAGTGAAGGGCTATGTTTAGATAAAGAGATACTCTGAGATGTTAAGCTGTGCTTGGTAAATCTACATCTAATCGTGGGACGCAGAAGGGAAAAGTCAGTCTGTCTTGCTAAGAACTCATTATAAAAATTGCTCTTTAAACTTCTGACACCACAACAGTTTTCCAAAGCAATATTTTTAACTGAACTTAACTTTTATGCATTCATATTTGACTAGAAGATCTTCTAGTCAAATATGAACGCATAAAAGTTAAGTTCAGTTAAAAATATTATTGACTAGAAGGTGTACATGTACCCTTATTTCAAAATGTAATCACTAATTCCTGAAACAGAATAATTTGATGCTAGTGCTCAAGTGTAATTTCAAATATTGTAACACCTAGGTGATGAAAGCCAGGCATTTCTTTAAGCTGCTTCTAGTGTCAGTTAGAGCTGCAAGATCTTCTAAATATTAAAAACAAGAATGGTCTTGCAGAGAATTGGATAACTCTCTTTTTTCTTTTGAATGGCAAAAATAGGGAATATATGTGCTAAAAGTAAAAAGAAAAGCTGATTAAAATAGTGTATTCGAAATTGGGCAGTTCTAATAGAAATGGATTTGAACCGAACTCCGGGCAAAAAGCCATTTAAACATCTGTCACTTTGGAATTTATGCATTAAAAATGCAGTGGATCAAACTTTCCTGATAGCAATTAATATATGTAAAGGCATATTTAGCAACTTCTAAGACACCATTATCTTTACTTTTTCCAGCATCTATTGGCTGAAAACTACAGATTAGGATGTGTGTTGGGAGTTCACTGGGGACATTGCCACTCATGTCTTCCACCTAGACTGGGGTGAACTGGGTATAACTGTGATCACCCAGAGGTGATAATGATACTATAACTGAAGCAGATGAAGCTGGTACTTTTTAATTTTAATTTTTCTTAATGTATTTATTCCTGAAATTTATTATTTCAGAAACATATTCACTTTTTTTTTTTTAATTGTTTGAAACTGCAGACCAAATCATCTTGATTGCATTTACCTCAAGGTATTCAGAAAAAGTAGCTGTTTAAGTTTCTTTCAATAGTGGATCCTGAAACATAAAGGTTGTCAAACTCACTTAATCCTTTTCTAATATATATGTCTGAGGCCACAAAAAATACCCTGGAGGTCTTGATAGCTCTGAGGACACTCAGAACCTGAGTAATGACCTTAGGTCAAATTTAAGGGGTGGTTTGCTGCATGTCTGTTAACAATGAGCTCTGTCAAGTGTCCATTTCCCTCTTCAATTTTTTTTTTTTGATAGCACCTGCATTGTACCTGCCAGCAATGTCTGATTCAGAAGTTCTATCTACTGATACTAAACAAGTGTCTGTGAAAAAGCAAACCCTGCTCTTACAGTGGGATGCAGATGAAAGTAGCTCCCTTGCAAACTTCCCAAGGAAGGGGCTTGAGGATATAGTTGAAGCCTCTAGCCTTCAGGTGAGGTTTCTTACTTAGATGTACAAGTTAGGTGAGGAAGGCCATAACCTGTAAGAGCTCTTAGTTGGAATCCTTCATGTGTGCGTAATTTTGAGGATGGGAGCATGACTGAGAAGCTCCCCTAAGCAGATGAGTGAAGGATTTTTATTTTTTTTTCTGCTTAAATCCCTCTGCTGGAGTAAGTTGCCTTTTTGGTTAACTTGGTTTGGCTTATAGCCTGAAGAGGAATGAAGACAAGGACCAGCAGTTGAATAGAGCTGCCCCTTTCTGCTCAGCACATCTTCTGTTCACCTCACATCTCTGCAGCAGGCACAGGGACAGCTGGGCTGGACTGGGTCATCACAAACTCTGGAACTAGAGGTTATTTCCAAACATGGTGGCAACTCCACCACACTTCCTATTCTAAGTTACTGTGCACGAGCTGCTGGGGATGCACAAGCTGTGCAGTTGTGAGATGCTTCCCTCTCTTTGCCTTGCTCTGTCAGTGATAAAGACGTGCCCCAGGGACCTTAGAAATGTTCCTCAGACCACAGCGCACTGTGAGAAAGCTCAGTGAGTGCTGGATTAGGGCCCAGCAGTCACCAGGGAAGCACTGATTTTGACTGCCATTACCTCATACCAGTGGGGCTGTGGTAAGTCTGACAGCTGATTTCCTACAGGATTCCACATTTCATTTTTTTCCTAGCAAAGAAACAAAGCTGAAAAGCCTCCCTCTTTGTTCACATTCCCCCAAACAATAGCTGGCAAAGTTTTCTTTGGCTCACAGATTTCTCCTTGTACAGCCATGGTTTTCACCCACACAAAACTTTAGAAGTGAAAAGAAGAAAATGCAAAGAATAAAACTCAACTCTGCTGCATCTAATACAGTAATGATCTAGTCTCTCCCTTGCTGCACTGGAGAAAATTAGTGTCATGGTGATGAAATCCAGCTATATCACAATTTCAAGTGATGCACTAGTAACCATGGCAACAAGGTATTCCCTTCCAGTAAATGCCTGTAATGGTGCTTTTAAGATTGTACATCAAAGCCAAAGCATGGCGTTGAATCACCCTGGAGCAAGTACTGACTTCAAAGCAAAGAGGTCAGAACAATGGGTTATTCATAAACAGAAAATAATTCTTTCCCAATTTGCAAGTTTTTTTCTTTACGAGGCACTCTGAAATAAAAGCGGGAACAATTTAGTGGATCTTGCACTATATTTGTGTGCTCTGGGATTACTATAGCAGCTCCTGTGGTCTCCTGGCTTCCTACACAGCTTCTGCTACTCTCCATGGGCTGGTGATCACTGCTGTGCCTCTGAGCTCTGTAGCAGGCAACGTGATTGAGTCTGAAAAGGGGGTGTGAAAACTTATAGGAATAGATGGCTGAAGTCTTCTAGTCTGATTAGGTATTCCACTACACTTGTTGTGGAATTTTAACAGCAAATTGAAAAGCTAGGTGGTGGAAAATATGTAGAAGGGAAAAAACAGTGCTGAAAATGGCTTTAAAATAAAAATAAAACAAAGAAGATGTTCATGTCTGAGTAATATTACTGCTTTTTTAAGGAATATTAAACATACTGCTAAATAATCATGGAATCATTAAGGTTGGAAAAGACCTCTAAGTCTCTAACCACTTACCCACCCATACTAAACTGACCACTAAAGCATATCCTTAAGTGCCATATCTAAATGTCTTTTAAATAAACCCAGAAATGATGATTCTACCCTGCTCTGTTCCAGTGCTTGACAACACTTATAGGGAAGTAATTTTGCCTATTATCCAACCTAAATATCCCCTGGCACAACTTGGGGCCATTTCCTCTCTTCCTGTCCCTGTTCCCTGGGAGCAGAGCCTGACCCTCCCTCCCCAGCTGCCCCCTCCTGTCAGGGAGTTGTGCAGGTCCCTCTGAGCCTCCTTTTCTCCAGCCTGAGCCCCTTTCCCAGCCCCCTCAGCTGATCCTCATCACACTTGTGCTCCAGACCTTTCCTCAGCTTTGTTACCCTCCTTTAGACATGGTCCAGCAGATTTCACAAAGCTGAAAAAGTGATGGAAGAAAAATCCTTGATACAGAGGAGAATTTTTATATCATTCATGCATCAATGAGGCCAACTACCTTTCCTAAAACCTGAAGCTCCATGTTTTTCCTTTGTAAGATGATTTCTGTTAAATACCATTTCAAGACATACTTTTCTCTGAAGTATTTTATTTTGACTCCTATATGTTTACAGTGGAGCATCCTCTACTGTGTGGTGAGTGCTATGTCTAGGTTAGGATACTGATGCTTAGGAGTTAGATTATTAGAGTTATTAGATTCTCCATAGTTATCAGTAACTATGGAGAATCTAATGTGCTCACACTTGGTAACATTTGGCTGAATATCTGAAATGGCTTACTAAGAGGTCAGAGGTTTTTTCAATGATTGAATTCCTCATGTGGTAGATTCTGCATATACAGAGACTTTTCCTTTAGCTCTGTGCGTATTCCTGTAGGTGCAACAGGAAAACTACCACAATTCAGAGCTAGGAGCATTTGAGTAATTGAAGTACTTAATAATTTCGTTTTAATGCATCAAGCACAAATTTTAATATTTCTTCCACCAAAGGTAAATAAAAACTAAGTAAATTTTGAAAACCTATAAATGTTTATTGATAGAGGCTACTATACTATTAACTTATGTTTCTTTTCAATCTGCTGAAGACAGACATTTTAAACTAGCCATGTCTTGGCAAAGACCCTTTTCTTAGTGTTGATCATGACTCTTTTAAGACCAATGAAGGGATGATGTCAGATTTGGTGCATGCAGGGAAGTAGTTAAAAATCATACACAAAAAAAAACCTCAATCAAAGAAAGACAGTAGCAACAACAGACCTGAACATAAATCTGAAGCTTCATAAGCTTTAGATGATGAAAGGATTTAAAATTAAGTTAGAATGGTGGACACCTTGTTGATGAATGTGAGATGGAACTTTCTAACAGGTACATCTTGTACCATCTCAGAAGGTCCCGAAAGTCAGTGAATTCAAATGAAATGACATGAGAAACCTGCAGCACATAACACATGAAGAACAAGTGCTAAGTATCATCTAGTTATTGGTCATGTCAAGCAGCTGAAATCTTTCCCTTCAGCTTTTCAGAGACATTCTTTCCTTATTCAGCTCCACTCTCTAAACTCTCCTTGCCACAGTCCATCTACTGCATCGCACCGATGCCAAAAGCTCAGGGTGAGTGTTCTGTTCACTGCTGACTAATTCTATCAGGTTTCTGTGCAGTTTTTCTTGCATGTGTGTGTTTTTCTTAACTAGATGAGATGAGATGGCAATTGATTTTTTCCAAAGGTTAATACTTCTCACTGCTAAGTCGCCAAACCTATTTAAACAAAAATAAAAATAATGCACCATTCAAGCCATTCAACCAATCTTTTTCAAGGTGGTAAATTACAGAGTGGTGATGCAGAAATTCATCTTTTTAAAGCTTTCGTTCAAAGCATGTCATGTGTGACTTGGTACTACTCAAAATTGTGGTTGTTTTGACCATAAGAAGGCTGATAGCCATGGTCCAATAATTGTGCACTTAGGCTGCTGTTTGTCTGCTTCTCATTTGAGAAACGCATCTTAATTAGAATTCCAATTTGCTTCACAGAAAAGGCTGCCAAGCGCAAGATCTGACATTCAAAACAAAATCAATACTTCTGTAGAACATTTAAGCATCTTGGGTAATATCACAGGACTGAAGTAATTTGTGTCGTGTAGTAAAGCTCTAATTAAAGATGCGTCAGGAGTAAGAATTGTATTTCTTCATTATTTAGCCTGTGCTTTACTGCTCGGTTCATACAAGGGTATTGATTAAATGCTCATGTTTATTATGGCTACCCCCTCCAATCATGAGTGTGAGAAATGAAAGTTAGGGTAGATGAAAAATATTCACTGCTTGTCAGGTATAAGAGACACTCAAGGTCAGATGCAGATAAGGAGAAGCAAGGAAATGGAAGGGTTTTGTTTAGTTAGTGGTGAGCTACAGATTTTTAATCTCTAACTTTTATTCTTTTTTTCTCCAAGTAATATGTCTGAATGTCTGTCAAGGCAATAAAGTATCAGTACCATTCTTACCTGTTTAAAAAGTGTTAGATCTGATGAGCTCATAATATCTGTATCTAAAAGTTTCTTTAGCCTATGAATTGACTCCTTAAGGTCAGATTATGAAGATTCGTATGGATGCCAAGACACCTTGTGGTGGCTGGTGGGCCTATTAACCGAGGGACCACAAGGGTCCTATGGAGGGAAGGACCTTAAGGGACACTCTCCAGGTTAGGGTGACAGAAAGAGGCTTCTCCCAGGGACCTTAATACAGCCCAGTTCTGCGTCCCTGGCTGGCCCGTTGGCCTCTGAGAGGGAACAATATACATATGCCTCAACGTGCTTCACAATAAGGTAAAGCAAACGGCTATAAAAACCGTGTTGCCCTGTCCCCAAAGAGGCTGCGCAGCAAGCCAGGGCAGAGAGGACTTCTATGATTAGACTGAGGGTAGCTCCCTGCCCACACTCACTCACACACACTTACTGGTGAGGGTGGGTACCCAGATGTCTGCAAAAAAGGCCTGCCAAAAGCAGGCCCAGGAAAACTGAGTGGAGAGAGGAGTTTGGGGGAGCACATAAAAAGCGACTGGCTGCTACATCAGCAACTTTTTTTCGTCTCTTTGCTTTAGGTCTCTTAGACAGTCAGTTTGGCCCCTTCCCTTCTCAGCTTTGCTGTGGTCCTGTCTTCCTGTGTTGCCTGCTTTGCTTTGCTTCATCGCTCCTGTGAACTAGTTTATCACCGTGAAAATCTCTGCTGCCACTGCCGCCCGTGCTCAGCCATGTTCTCCAAGCTGCAGCTACTGCTGCCCACCACCATCCTGACCCTGCAACTGCTCCAGGAGCATGCCTGTAACCACAGCAGCCTGTTCTCCACCACCAGAAGGGACACAGAGCCCACTGCTATCTGAAAATCGCTCCCAATCCGCCACGAGAGCTACGCAGCACATAGGCTCTGTCTGCTGAGCTGACACTGGCAGAGCACTCAGAATTCTTCATGGTGATGCTGTCCCTGCCTTCTGTTTCTTTCCCCCTCTGCCCCTTTTTTCTATTCCCCTTTTATTTCGGTAAACAGTTTCCAGATATAATACTGCCATGTTTTGTGCTTAATTTTTCGTCAAAAAATCTATTAAAAGAATCCTTCCCAGCTCCTCCTTATAGTGGAATGAGACAGCTTCCTTGCCCCTTCCTACATTATATGTCCCTGCCCTAGAATGTTCTCCTTTCTCTGTTCCCCCAGTGGCCTCTGTCCCCTGGCTACTCCCTCTCTATTTCCCCATGGGCTCCCATACCCTGGCCCCACCTGTGTTCTGCCCCCAGGGCCTCAGATCATTGGTCCCTGATGTTCTCTCTGCCCCTATGGCCACCCATACTTAAACCTGGTCCCTCCATTGTTCTCAGTTCCTGTCCCTGGATCCCTTCAGGTGTGTGGCTGCAATAAACCCTCCCATGGAACTNGGCTGCAATAACCCCTCCCATGGAACGCCAAACAAGGCCCCTTCCTGCCTCTTTGTCATCAACACAGCTAAGAAGCTATCTGGTGTGTGTGTGTGTGTGGCACCACCAAGCAGCTCTCCACAGAGGCGCTTCCAGAAGGTTGTGGTGTTGATAAGATGTGGTCCTATTTCTAGGGCTTGCCCACAAAACAACTCCGTGTTCATAGGATTTTTCAGAAGGCTTTTATTATCAAGAAAACAGAGCAAACTTTCTCTCTCTCCAGCCAGGTTTGCTGGAGGGATTGTCCTTGTGTCTGACTGTGTCTGTGCCTCTGCAGCACAGTCTCACAAAAATATGAAAACAAAGAAAGACAAAGCTATTTCATTGGTTAAGGGAAGCACCTTACCAAAACATCTTTCATTATTTACATTCTTCTCCTGGGAACCTGCAGAAGTCCCCTTTAGAAATGGAGTTAAATATTACAACTGAAGACAAGTTAAAAAAGGAATTGCTTTCTCCAGCTTTTTGCTGTGATCTCTCTACGATCCAATAAGGAGTCAGCACCACATTGTGGCACCTCACCATCTCACCCGCCACAACAGCACCTCACTATAGATATTGATCTATTTATCCCAGAGAATCAATTAGTGAATTAAAATATAATTTGATATTAACTAAAAGGGGGGACAGAGACTTAAATAAACATCATATTGGCCACCTCTCTGCCTTGACGAGGATATCTGCCAAAACCTAAAAACTACCACTGCAGGAGACCTTTTCAGCAACATCCTTGAAGCTCCAGCAATTTATTTGTTGTTAAAAACACTTTCCTTATGTTTCCTCTCTGTCATTTAAACCTCATTTCTCATGTATTCTACCTTGCACCTGGAGCATTTACTATTCCCTTTCTCACTACAGCATTTTTAACGTGTTAGAAGTCAATTACTCTGTTCTTACCAAACACTTGGTGGAATCTTTCTTTAAGTCCTGAGTTAATACCCCTTGGGAATCTGAAATCTATATGTTAGAGAGATTGATATGAGGTCTACAGGTTGCCAAATGGAGGTAGGTAAGCCCATCCAAAAAAAGTTTTGAATCTTAAGTGTAATTAATGGAAGATGGATGAAGTTAGGCTTCAGCCTAACTTTTTGTTTTAGAAAGCTTTAAAGGCTTTATTCCATGTGGAAATAAAATTCTGAAGAGATAGAGATAGAAATAATACAGAAAGTAGAGTTACATAGGTCATTTTCTGGTTATCTGTGGGTGAAAGACAATAAATGAACAAGTAAGCCCTAGGGCTTCTTAAGTAATTTTGAAGAGGTCAGGTATCAACTTTGGAGATAAGACCATAAGACCATTTGATTCAAAAGGAACTGAACAGCTATTTCAGTGGGAAGAACTGAAGAGGATAAAGACACTGTCAGCAGTAGAAGAGAGAAAAAAATCTAGAGTTTTAACAGAATTGAGAGGAGGAAGTCTTACCACCCCTGGTTAACATGGAAGAATATGGAGACAAATAACTGCAGGAGGATTAGTTCCCTGCTCATTCTTTTCTACCTGTCTACACCCATATCAGAAAATATAAAGCTGTGTCTAAATTGTAAATAATTAAGGACTTTATTCATCATCAGCCTTCACCCTGATACCTTCTACGAGCCAGATATCCCAGGCAATGCTCTTTGGTCTCCAGCTCTGGCTCCAGGTGTGCAGAATTTTCCTCAGGTCATAGAGTCACAGAATCACAGAAACACAGAATCACAGACTTTTAGAAACATAGAATGGTTTGGGTTGGAATGGGCATTAAAGATCAACTAGTTTCAGCTCCCTGTTATGGACAGGTAAGCCTTCTACTGCTCCAAGCCCCATCCAGACTGACCTTGATGGGATGGGGCAGCCGGGGCAGCCGCAGCTTCTCTGAGCAACCTGTGCCAGGGTCTTCCCACCCTCATATGTAACCTAAATTTCCTCTCTTTCTGTTTGTACCCATTATTCCTTGTCCTATCACTACAGCTCCTGATGTAGAGTCCCTCTCTGGCTTCCCTGTTGGTGACCTTCACACACTGTGAAGGAAAATGCTGTGAGGTCTCCACGCTCCTTCTCTTCTCCAGGATGAAAAGCCCCAAATTTCTCATCCTGTCATCATAGGGAATGTGCTCCAGCCCCTTTACCAACCTCAAAGCCTCCTCTGGACTTGCTCCAATGGTTCCATATCCTCCTTATCTGGGGGGATATAGGACTGCATGCAGTATTCCAGGCAGGGTCTTACCAGAGCAGAGAAGAGGGGAGAATCACCTCCCTCAATCAGCTGGCAGATCATGGGTCTTCTGAGATCTACTAATGCCCTCTCTATATTCTGGATACCTGGGAATATCTCAAATGGCCTCAAGTCCCTGAAGTGTGGGCAACCAAAAGAAATCTTAAGGCAGTGGTAAAACTCTGCATGCTTTGGGAGATGCCCACACAAGAGTCAAAGCCCTGGTGAGGAGGTTAAGGTCCAACCCCAAAAGCAGTGTCTCTGTATTAGCAGAACATTACAGCAAGTATAATTGACTTTATCTCATGGTTACCTCTGGAGTTTCTGCATTGGGGTGGACACACAGCTAGCAGGGCTGGGATGTTGAGGAAGACTTAACAGAAATATCTAGAAACATATCTGGAATATGTGGAACAAGAAAATTTCTGGAACACACATATTTATACTCATCTTAATGAGGTTTTAAGACATGGAATCCTGCAGAGATGAATCTGCAGTTCTAAAATCAGAGTATCTTAAAATTCAGAAAATATTACTTAAAAAAAAAAAATTACATTGAAAATCTCAGTAATTTCAATTTTCTGGAATTCCATTACATTTCCTGTGTCATTTGGTCTGAGGTGACCCTGCTTAAGCAGGAAGGTTGGACCAGGTGACACCACTGTGGTCCCTTCCAACGTGACCCATTCTGTGATTCTGGGTTTCAGCAAACAAAGCTCAGGGATATTAATGAGAGGGTTACGTGCATATATTTTGTTATACAGACTCAGTGGGGAGAAATCTTCCTAAGCTGTTCCCATAGCTCCTTGTTCAGTGGTGTTCCATTTCAGCACCACTTTTTTCCTAATTGGATTGCAATAAAAATGCTAAATTCAAGTATTTATACAGTTCCATTCCATCACGGATCTTGTTTTCTTTTACTTTCCTTTTAAATGTGATGATGGTAAAGAGCACAGACAAAATTTTCTTAAATACCTTTAAAGAAAGCATCCTTAATAGCTGTGTGTTTAGGGAAAGTGCAGTTTTTAAGCAAGGTGTTCTATCAAAAGAGGCATCTCAGAAAAAGACAAATTTGCTTCTAAGATAACTGGGCAAATGGTGATAAAGACTGCTATTCTCTCAAAGAAAGAAAGGATAAAAAGTGAAATAGCACTAAGATTTTCTTGCTAGAAGAGATAATATTTAGTAATAAAATCAGAAATATAGAGCTTTGGGAGTTTGATTTTTAGGGGTTTTTTTGTAAAAGATGAAATTATATAAGACTGAATAATATGGAAGAGCTTTCAGGAATATATTTGCTGATAATGGAAATAAGGCTGGCCTATTCACTGAGGTTACACACTGAGCAGTTCTTCGCTGTATTAAAAATTACTGAGTCTTTCAGAAGTAAGTTAGTGCAGTATATGTAGGCATTCAGGTTCTGTTAGCCATTAAACTAAATAGAATACTATTTCATGCATGATTTAGCTCAGTTAGATGAAGAATGCAGCAGTGGGCTTGAAGAGGTAATGGGTAAGAGTGGAAGTTTATATAAATAAACGTTTCCTTTTTGTTGGGTGGTATTTACCTGTGATTTCAAATGCCTTATTAAGAGATCTTTATAGATCCCTCACTGATGTGTGCCAAAAATGTTAACAGATTGATCTGCCCTCGATGTTGATAACACAGCTATTTGTAGTCCTGCTGGGAGGAAAGAAACAGCTTTTAATTGGCTCCTGATGAATTTTCTTACAGTGAAATCATTGTTTCCCTGAAAACACTTGATTGGGGCATCCAAACTGGCAACACACTGCATCAAACAGAAAATGTGATTTACCTGAAGTTAGCTGTCAGGTCTGCATTTTATTGATATCTCTTTTCCTTATTGATATCTCTGAAATGAGGGATTTCTTAAATGAAGGTATAACAGGGCTGATTTGATGTTACAGGAAGAGCAAAACCAGTGCTGAAGCACTCTGCAGATCTAGATGATGCCTACTAGTTGTAGGGTGAATTACCATAGATTTTATGCTGCTCACCTCAATTGTGATTTTCCTCTTTCTTCCAATTCCTCCCTTTTTCTGCCACTGAGCTTAAAAGCACACTTGTTCTGGTCAGTGGTTATGGATTAATACACAACAAACCTGCCATGAAGAAACTCCTAACTTTCATTCAACATTCATGCTTAATTTTTCCTTCAGCCAATATTCCTTATTACATGCCACTCCTCTGGTAAAAAACCCACCATTTGGATCCTTAAGTACACATTCATTATTTGTGAATGTTGTTTTCTATTTGTTCATATTAGGAGTAACTGAAACAAATTCAATTTTTTTCCTGACGATCATAAACTTCCATAGATGCCTAACTTCTCCTGAGTGACCATAATAATCTTCTCATCAGTTTTCTTGTGAGGGGAGGGAAGCACTGTTTTTAAGACATTTTTGCACTCTCAGCTCTGCTGGAGCTATTGCATCAAGAGAAGTTTGTAAAGATTGAACATATTTAAATTTAAAGTAGCTGCAGGCTACCACGTAACTCACCAGGTCATCTGCCAGAAATTCCCCAGGCTGATGAATTGAGGGGTTTAGTGTCAAGTGAGCTATGCTATGTCCCTTTTTCTGGCATCAATATCTAAGTTAATGGTTTAGAGTAAGGTTACAAACACCCATGTGAATTGCACTGGCAATTTCTGGAGGGTTAGGGACATTCAACTGAGCCTGGGGACTTTAGTGAAAGTTATGCCATGCTAATTCATTCTTTAGTGTCAGGCAAGCAGGTGAGTCAAATCCACATGTATAAATTTCTCTAAATGCTCACAGGAAATCATTCCTGTGTTGAACAGCCTGGCTGCAATTTTAAAAGCACAAATAACTTTCTGGAGTTACATTCAAATAAGGCATATTGATGCTCAGCAGCAGCAGAAAGGGCTTAGCAGGAACACTTTTAGAATTTCATGTGACTGACTTTGTATTATAACACTTTTAAATCATCTCAAAAACAGAATTTTGAAGTAGACTATAGGAATCCTTGACAAGAAAGCTTTAATGTTTTCATGGTTTGAAAGACAAGTGTCTGCTAAGGAAGGCAGGAGCCTCCCTTGGAATGGAAAATGTAACCTCCTTTCCTCCGAATTATTATAATTTTGAAATTAAGGACAAAGACATGAGAAATAGGAATAACAGCTCTTTACAGGGCAATAACACAGAAACACTGGCTTAACCTGAGAGTCAGGATATGACCTGACACTCTGCCAGGCAGGGTGGTGGAAGGGGTGGGTGCAGTCTTCTGGAGGTGATAGATG
>VZTN01001935.1:32534-45107 GCA_013400515.1 Erpornis zantholeuca | reverse complement strand
CATGAACAGCAGATATCCCTCCAGAGAGAGTTATCAGGGATGTGTCATGCAAGAGACAAAGAACACTGCCCCACCTGGTGTTAACCGATGGTGATAGAATACATACTTTTGGTTACATCTTACAGTGTAACCTAAGACAAATGTATTATATACTTGATGGTATTAACAGTGAGCTCCACTGTCTTTCCTTGAAAATTTAGACTATCCCAGAGAAATATTTAACATATTATGTCACCTAAAAGTTTCTCAAAATATATGAAAATTAAGAAACATCATAGTTAACACAAACACCTCTCTTCAATATCTGACTCACAGACACTTCAATTTTTTCCTATTTTTACAACAGAAATGTTTATCTGAACCCTATGTTTTCTGTAGCAGAGAACTCTATTCATAAAGGTTCATAACAATCTCTTCGAAATCCTTGAAGGATTTTTCTAGTGATACATTTCTGCGCAATTAATCCTGATGCTCTCCAATAAACATTGGAACTTATAATGCCTGTAGAGAAATTGGTGTCCAGTGCAACTCTTCTCTGGTTGTACAAGATTGTGTTGCAGAAATTTGCCACCATCTTTGATCTTTGTCTTTGTTTTTAATTAATGGATACACTTAACTGTATTTACAGCAAAAACTTTTCCATTCCCTTTAACAGCTTGGCCCAGCATCACTTTATCTTTGTGTACATTGCATAATTTATAGCTTACTGGGGTTGGCAAAGGTTTGCTCTCATTTCTTTTTGTACTTGAGGCATTAAGCAATCATTTAAGCCAGACTCCCACACAGCATTCATGCACCTTACAAAGCAGCAATGCTTTCGAAGATAGTCCTACAAAGTGGAAGAAAATATGATCAGTTGGTCTTGAGAGTATATTTAAATGGGAAGAATGAGATGGTTTTTATTTCTTCAGAGAGACTAATCTACAAATAAATGACTGCAAAAAGAGAGAAAATATTCAGTGTGTGGTTCCTGGGTAGTTGCTGGAATACGTATGAACTGTCAGAGTAAGATCACTCTGTGATGGCTGAAGGAGAATGAGAAAGACAATACAACAAGAAGAAAATGAATTTCAGAGTTTATTGAATGGCAACATCCAGAGCTGTGGTGGTCCTGCAAGCACTGACTTTCTTATACCACTTACAGCTCTGTGTGAGAGCTGTGTAGGGAAGGGAGATAAATTTAAATCCATTAAGCAATGTGCTCTGGAAAAGGAGGAAGACCAGACTAGCAGAACATTTAATGATCATCTATGTATCTTAATCCCATCTACAAAGAAGTGCCACTTCTGAGGCACTAGTCTTTTAAAAGGAAAGGAAAGTTTTCCAGATATCAGCAGGAACAGAGGACTGGAGACTAGATTCTGAGCAGGTGCAAATTTCTAAAACTTCCGTAGACATGTTAGCAGAAAAATAAATTAGTCTGGAAAAAAATCAGTAAAGTGGTACAATTATTTTTAATGCTGATCAATTTGCACCCTCACAAAGGTTCCTTAATGCGCAGCAAGAGTATTTATTATCTGCTAATCAGTTTCATTCCCTGGCTAAATTTCTGATGCTATCCCTCCTTCCTTTTTTTATGCATCAAACTGCCTGTAGTAACCTTTTACCCTTGTTCTTGTAGACTTCTGGGCAGAGAACATCTTACTCTTCAGGGTTGTGCAGCATCTGTTACCAGAGGGCAGGGCAACTGCTCTGATATTTGCTTTGCACTGTCTGCAAACTTGCTTAGGAAAAATGAAAATGCCATATGTGTAAATCCAGCAGCTTATTGTGGTTATAACTGAAGTATCAACAGCCTAATGTGAATTCTTAGTAGTCCAGGAGTGATTATAGCAGAGAGGAGTAATACTGGAGAACTAGTCCTAATATGAATCAAAGTACCTTTTCCATACCAGCTGTAGTAAGTCCAACAAGGGAGAGTGCCAGGTTCTGCACCTGGGATGGGGCAACCCTGGGTGTATGGACAGATTGGGGAATGAGATGCTGGAAAGCAGTGCTAGGGAAAGGAACCTGGGGGCCCTGGCAAGTAGAACATGAGTCAGAGGTGTCCTGGCAGCCAGGAGGGACATCCCTGTCCTGGGGGGCATCAGGCCCAACATCACCAGCCAGGCAAGGGAGGGGATTGTCCCACTCTGCTCTGGGCTGGGCTGGAGCGGTGTCACCCTGAATATTGTGTGCAGTTTTGGGTGCCACACTATAAAAGAGACATTAAGACATTAAAGAGGCTCCAAAGGAGGGCAGTGAGGATGGTGAAAAGCCTTGAGGAAAAGCTGTGTGAGGAGTGGCTGAGGGCACTTGGCCTGCTCAGCCTGGAGGAGACTGAGTGGAGACCTCAGTGCAGTTACAGCATCCTCGTGAGGGACAGAGCAGGGCAGGCACTGATCTCTGCTCTGTGGTGACAGGGACAGGGCCCCAGGGAATGGCCTGAGGCTGTCACGGGAGGTTTAGGTTGGATATCAGGAGAAGGTTCTTCCCCAGAGGGTGGTTGGGCTCTGGAACAGGCTCCCCAGGGCAGTGGTCACAGCACCAAGCCTCATGGAGTTCGAGGAGTGTTTGGACAATTCCTGGAAAGAAAACACAAATTCAGACAGAGTGAGCAGCCTTGTTCCTGAGGTGAGTCTGCACACTGACTACAAGGCCTCCTATGATCAGTAGCAATATTGTGTTTACTGCTCTACACTCCCGAGAAGTGATATTCACAATAACTCCATGAACTACTTTATTAGATCCAGGTTGCAGGAGGACAGTTACAAAAAGTGCAGTCCAAAGTTGAAAAATATTTATGATTTCTGAAGTTGACATGAAAAAGCCTGCGAACACCCCATCTGTAAGATGGAAGAAAGGTAAAACTGGAGCCACATAACCCTATAAATCTGATGTGACCAAGGACATTATCCATTGCTAGAATTCCCATGGTCAGTTCTTTCTGGGGCAGAATTTCTTCTCTGGACAACTATTCTTTTGCATGTGATTGCCTGCAGCATTTTCTTCCAGGCTTTTGCCTAGAGGTTTCTTTTCTTGGGCAACTTTTTTTCATGTAGCTGTTGCCTCAGTGACACTGTGAGGATAAGTTTATTGAGGCTTGTAAAGCTTTCAGATTATATAATAAGAAAGGCCAGATGGAAGCCCTACCAAACAATGCAAGCAGGATCTATCAGGCCTATGGAATGAACTTTCAGGATGACATTTGTGAGAGACAGAGCCTGTGTTTCCCTGAACTGCTCATCATTAAAATTTGCCCCTGTATAATCAGTTCTGCACACTGACAATTGAGTAGCTAAATGCTTTGGGGAGAGCATAATAACTAACCAGTGAATCACTTATTTACAAATAGTTTCTTCCTCTTGAGCAGCTGCAGTGTTGATTGATCTGAGACTCTCCATCGAACAGTGAAATAAACTTACAATCATTATGTGTTGCTCCAAAGCCTGTCAAAGCCAATGAATCTCTTAATTGACTTCCTTGGGCTTTGGAATAGCCCCTACTTGTGTAATCTCTAGAAGCTGTCCAGAAACACACTTTGTAACGTTTTTTGCCTCTATTACTCATCAGCAAGAAAGAGGAGAATCACCAGGAAACTTTTTATTTTTTCATTGTATAGGAACCCAGCTAGGATGGAAGGTTGCCTGGGGAATACTGGAGACAGAAGTGATGAAAATGTGGCAATGGCAGAACAATTCCAGTGTGAATTATCAAAGCTGAAAGAGAAAATAACTTGGTGAAGCTGAGGAGCAAATAATTTTAAAGAAAACATGTGCAACTTTAGATGGTGAAACAGGTCCAAGTGTGACACAAAGGATGTATCACAGTAGGAAGACTGACTTTTAAAATTATTTCTCTTTTCCTGAAAACTATCTCAAAAAGGCTCCTTCTGTCTCTGTGTCCCCTAATTTCTTTGCTTTCAGCTGTATTTTATCCTTTTCTTGTAAGTTTGTTTTTTTGTTTGCTTTTAAGCACTTTATTTCTGAAGCTTTGTAGACATTTATCTTCATGACATAGAGAATTTCCAAAGAAAATGACTACTTGATATTAAACTATCTGAATAATAAAACATACTTAGAGAATATCACAGTAAAATGTGTAAATATTAGATAGGAAAAGTTAAAAAAAAAAAATTATCCTGGGACTGATGCAGCTTATAAAAGGTTGTACCACTTTGGAAATCAAGTAGATGGACTCATGCCATCATGAAGAATGAATGGATCATGACTGCAATGGAAAATATGTTGAAAAGAAAGAAGCTCTGTGAGCTTAGATGTATAGATAATCTTTCACCTCATAGACCTTGAAAGAACATTTTGAAACCTCATTTCCTTCCTCCTTTGTATTCATAGGATGTTTGAAGAGGCAGTTCACCGGTGATCACTGTTTTATTCTTTGAAATTAAACCTTATGTTTTCAATATTACTTGTCATTATTGGACAGGACAGACCTTCTCAGGCCTTACACAGGTGATGGTTGGAGTCTAAAATTTTTCCAGGTGTGGAAGGAATTAGTCCTGTGAGCTAATTTATAACTTCCCAGGGATTCTGCTCATGGATCTCATTTGATACAAATAAGAAGGAAGAATTTTTCACTAAATTTCACAGAATGTGCTGCTGGCAGACTTGGCAGACACTAATAATGAAAAGAAGAAATTGTCTAAGACATTAGGTGCTTATTAATCTTGGAACTGTAAGATCCAGCTATATTAACTCCTGCTGGTGACCACTACTAATTACGTTATTACCTAAATCCAGTAACACCACAGCAACTGCTCCCATCTGGCATTTTCTGATATGCAGGTTGGTGAACTGTTTATTTAAGTTGATTAATAATAAGCTATTCAGAGCAGCTTCAGTCTTAATTTTAGTTGGTCATGTCTAATCATTACTGGACTTAATAAAATATGGACTTTGTAATGGGAAGAAAGGGCTTTGAAAATTGCAACCTCAATAAAAAAATATCAGTACAATTAGGTCAGCTTCTGAATCTTCAGAGATAATAGAAGTTTCCTAAAGTTAACAGTGCTAAAACAGTGTGAAGAAGAAGACAGTGCAGAAAAAGGGGCTCTGAACTTCTTCAATGTATTATTAGATCTTTTGTGGGGATGACTGAGGAGAAGGCAAAAAGCATCAATCAAAACCCTTATATTTTGAGGTTATAGAGATCAAATAAAACGAAATCAAGTGATATTTCAAAAAGAGACGCTATGGTTTAAGAAGCTCCTGGCAAAGCACTATTTCTTAATAACTATGTGTGAGGTTGTAGACAAGATAGGCCCCACCCCCAGCTTTTTTGGATTGTTTGCTTGGTTTTGACCAGCTATTCAGTCATACAGTATAAACACAGCTTAGCTGGTATGAGAAATACTCCCCTTCATCTTGCACTAATTGATTTATTCATAATTTGTTCATACCTTAATATTCTAGAAAGTACCGAGATGT
This sequence comes from Erpornis zantholeuca, assembly GCA_013400515.1. Lineage (NCBI taxonomy): Eukaryota > Metazoa > Chordata > Aves > Passeriformes > Timaliidae > Erpornis > Erpornis zantholeuca. Next base: position 39,681 of record VZTN01001935.1, on the reverse strand, counting down.
GCAGAATCTGAAGGATTTTTTTTTTCCCCATGGCAGTTGAAGCATGCAAGACCCTTCCTCATATTTCATACTTTTGTTGCATGCATACCCAAATCTTCTTATCTTAAAGGAAGATGTAAACTTAGCTGAAATGCTGTTGCTATGTGCATCCAAACAAAGGATTTAAAATTATTTTGTATTTAGTGCCCAGGAATTATGAAATGATTCTGTATTTGGTGCCACTATTCTGTTGTTGATGAGTGCACCTTGTTATTTAAATCTAGTACATCTTAGAAGCTGTAAGTTCAGAGATACTGTTAAATTTGGAAAAAAGTCTCTATTCAGTGCCTGAAGGAAAATATCTCCATAGCTGAAGGCTCTCAGCTCCCATACAGATTGCTTTCTTCATGTGTTCTCAATTTGTCAAAAGGTCTGGGCAAACAATTCATTACATGACCTCCTATTTAAGTAGGAAAAAAAGGCTAATTATGAGTTGCTGACTTTTAATTCGCTTTATCTGAGTACATTCTCCACTCCTTTTTCCATACCAGTTATGTCATGCTCAGGCTCCACACCAGCCAACATATCCTCATTAACCACACGCTCCCCTTCCCATCCTTTGATGCTATCCACAGATGTCATTCCGTTAGTCTACGGACCAGCCTTGAAAAATATCTGCAAAACGTTCATTGATTTTGTTTAGTCCATGACTTAGGGCTCCATCTGTCAGTGGTCACTCAGGACAGGGGTTACCGGGCCCCAAAGCCAGGCTCAGGCTGGGTCACTGCTGCACTTTCATTGTTTAAATTATGGCTTCTCTCCCACTATTTGGATGCCTCCTGTTATAGGATTTCCTGCAACATGCAACTCTAAACCTAGTTTACAACAATTTGAAGGTGCTTCCATTGCAATCTCCACCCCTGGTCCCTTTGGACCAGACCATCTGCTTTAACATCCAAAGATCTCATCGCTTTACCCCTGCTCTGACCTGAACTAATCCACAGACTGCAGACCTTTAACGTTGTTCCTGCTCCGAGTGGGATCTTATCTATGAGCCACAGTCTCGTCAGGGGTTTGCCTGAGGCTCACATGTTCCAGAGTGGGCTAATCCATGGGCCACTTGTGGTTTGGGGTGTCCTGCTCACACGTCACAGGTCACAGCACTTCCACTCAAGCTCACTCTGGGTTTCCATCCTGTCCAGCACAGCAGCACAGACACAGCAGAGGTGGCCTGGCTGTCGAAAATAAATTAGAAATCGTTATACTGTCAATGGTAGTATTGTTAGATAGTTAATAATTGTTACGTTGACGACGCATGTGCTGTTAAAAAGTTTTGTTATAACAGGAGCTTAAAAAGGAATGCAATTGTAAGTTAAAAGAAATCTGGTACTCAACTTACTGTATTACACCTAAGTAAAGTGCATCCCACTCCCCAGGCAAACGAGCCAGCCTGGATGGGACTCTAAAGACTAACCAGCGCCTTAATCTTCATGCAAATGAAGGATCCAACCAGAGATCAATCCAAAGGGACAAAAACACTATAAAAAGGGGAAACCCGGGTCAGCTGTGTGCTGCCCTGTTGTGGTGGCCCAGCAGCCTCAGGGCTGTGGCAGTGAAGTGCCCATCAGGTGCTTGCCATCCAGTGGGTGGTGCCCTAGCCCTAACCGCCTCCCTCCGGTCTAGAAAGTTCTCTGTTCTTTGATTTCTGATTGGCTCCCAGTTGTAACTCCCGCCTCCCTGTTCTTTCCATTGGTTGTTGCATTTTACCCGCCCCTTTGCCTGTACCCCATTGGTTCTTCCCTTGGCACCGCCCCCTTATAAAAACCCCTGCAAAGGCCAGGCCCCTGCCTTTGGTCCCGGGGTGTTGCACAGAATAGAACGTGTTGGAAGCCACACCAGAGGCCCCTCCTGCTTCTTTGCCTCCGGCTGACGCCAACTAGCACATTGAGCCTCCTGAGCGTGCTCCCTCTCACGAGGAGCCAGCACAGCGCGAACGGCTTACGCCTATTCTCCGCTGGGGAGGATTCCTGAACAGGGACATCTGCGGGAAGGACACTGCGTCCACTCTGCATGAGGACACAACAGGGCAAACAGCGTCACTACCCAATACTGAACATCTCAGGAGCATCCCTGCTGCAAGAAGAAGATCCAGCACCGGCTCTGCAGTACCTGTGCTCGGTGCTGACTGGGAGCACTCCTCCTCTGCCTTCCCCAGACCTTGGTGTGCGCTCTACACACGATGCCTGTGCTTTAGGCCACACAATAAAAGCTGAAATCACTTGGAACCAGGAGTGCATTCCCGTTTTTAACACGGCCATCTCTCAGCCCGGGCACATCATCGCTGCTGCTTCCAGAACATTCCCAAGCACAGCAAAGAAAGGGGATGGGCAGCATAGCTCTACAGTGAGCAGTGAGAGCCAAAAGTAGCTACTAAGGAGCATGAGACTCTGGCAAACAGGAAGGTAAGTGGGCCCCATGGCGGGCTCAGGAGCCTGCAACTAATCCTTAAACAGCACTAAGAAATACACGTTCTATCCAACGCTTCCCAATCACATCTGTCATTACCTCAAACACTTTGGGGGACTAAGAATTGCCATGGTTTAGCCCCAGATGGCAACTCAACATCACCACACAGTTTTGGTTCCCCTCCTTCATCAAATGGGATAGTGGAGAAAAAAAAAAAAAAAAGATGGGTTGAGAAAAAGGCAGTTTAACAAAAGGAGGGGATAATGATAAGAATAATTAAAAAAAAAATTAACTAGAACACACAAAACAAAGGATGCCCAGTGTATTTGCTTGCCAGCTGTTGACCAATGCCCAGCCATCAGCCCCTGGGCAACTTCCTCCCCAGTTTATACACTGAGCATGATGCCATGGGGTTTGGAGCACCTCTTTGCCCAGCTTGGGACCCCTGTACCAGCTGTCTCTTTCCAACTACTTGTGCCCCCTCAGCCTCCTCGCAGGAGGGGCAGGATGAGAAGCTAAAGAATTCTTGACCACTGTTTAAAAACAACTAAAACACCAGTGTGTTATCAACATTATCCTCATTCCAAATCCAAATCACAGCACTGTACCAGCTGCTAGAAAGAAAATTATCTCAGCTGAAACCAGGACACTAGTTTCCCTCTTGCTAGGATAAGAGAATTTCTAGGATCTTTCTAAGCATTTCCATGACACAATTCATCAAGCTTGAGACGATTTGCTCACTCGTGTTACCTATCTCTAGAAAACCTATTTCATAGTTTATTTACATGACAAAACTAGACTGATTCTCTAAAATTCATATGGCAAATAAATTCCCTCAAGCTAACATAATGACTTATCAAGGGATGTTAAAAATGGTTTTTAAGGAATTGAGATCAAACAGTTGTGGTATGGAGTTACTTTTGATACTAAGAAACTGATTTGCATTTTCACACAAACCCACATTGTATCAGAACTTCCTCATGAAAACCTTTTTATCTGTCTCCTGTCACTTCCTCTTATGTCTTACACTTTGGATTCTCAAGGGCAAGATTGCCATTTGTCTTACCACAATACCCTTGTGATTTAAAACTTCCCCTGGTGTCATCATCCAAATAATGATACCTCAAGAAGTCATAATCCCTGAAAATTTTCTGGTATTGGTTTCCTTTCATTTATTTCTTGCAACTAAAGCTAAATCTATACTTTTACACATGATAATTTATTCATATCTGATGCATTTTCAATCTGTTACATAGCCTGTACTCCTGATTTATTTATTTATTTATTTTATTATGAAAATGACAAAGGCTGTGAATAGGAAGCTATAAAGAAGATGGTGTGATAAAAGGTGTAGGCATTCCTGTAGTCTAGATGGGGAGGAGGAAGCGATTTGTGCTTTCTCTGGCAAACTACATTAGCTTTTCTCCCCCTTAGTGCTGCAACGCTGCTGAGCAGGTCCCTGACACAATAGCTGCATTACCCACTGATGGAAGAAGCAGCTATTACTGGTCTGTGTTGCTGCCCAGGGGCAGCTGTAATTTCACTCTCTGTGTGTGTGTGTGTGTGTGTGTTTCACCTGCAGCCTCTCTGAGGGGCTCATCTGTATGCAGCGAGGCCGAGAGCCGGGCCAGCACACATCCTGCCCCCGTCCACGGCGTGTCACGATGCCAGCACCTAGGAAAGGCATTAATATTTATGGGGAGTGAGCACAAAGAAATCAAAGCCTCTCTGTCTGCCTCTTGATTTATTCCACTTCTCATAAATTTAATTTCGGAGGAACTTTTGGAGGGGTAAGCCCCACGCCTGTTACGGCGAGGCGGGAATGCACATGTTTGATATTTGACTGTAATTGAGAAAATTCATGTTGATTTTTCCTTCAGTGAATTTGGGATTCCTTCCGCCTTTTCGAAATTTAACATCTTTTAACATTTATTCTAATAATAAAAATTTAAAAAAACCTAATAAATACTTTTCTCCTCATTAAGAATCTCTGTTTCTTAATGAGGAGGTGAAAGGATGTCCTATTTCTCCCAAAGTCTGGAGATCAGTTGTACAGAATCATGTACACTGACTCTTCCACACATGGAACCATCCCGAAAGTAAATCATCATTTCCTCCTTCCCACACCAAGAAGTACAGAATGACCAAGAGCTGTGCAGTAGTGCTCAGGATACTTCCTCCTCCATTTCCCTCTTCACTCCTGTGTCCTCTGCAGAAGAGGCTGGAGTTGAAATGTTTTCTGTGGGTAAATGGAATTAACACAATCCCAGCGTGGGACATTTGATCTATAGTCTAACAACTGAACTCTGCCATGCTGTAGCTTCACCTACCTGAGCCCTCCAAGTACTTTTTTTTTTTTTTTTTGTAAACTAATCTGTTTCACCACCGTTGAGGCTGTGACCTCCATGTGCTCTGGGGGGTCTGAGTGGCTTATGAATCACCAAAACGCTTAACGTGAGCAAACAGTCTCGTGTAGACAGCTCTGCTGCTATAGCAGGCACACAGATGTTTCCTGCAAGGAATGACTTGCTCACCCAGCCAACACAGTGGGGTTGTAGAAATTGGGTTCAGGTCCTCTGCCCCATCTCTGTGTCCCTGAGCCCCTTTCTGACCTGTGTATAATGAGTGGTAAATTCTGCAAAACAAGGACTGTCTCTTGCCTTGTCATGGTCACAAAGCATGTAAAAGGCTTTCAAAAAATGATGAATTTTGTTTATTATAAGAAAATGGGACAGGTGTACTCTGGCTATCAGTAAATGAAGGCAAGAAGGCAGGCTCCTCTTCCCCTAAATGTGGTCATCTTCACAAGGCCTGCATGACATCCTGTGGTGACAACTCCTGTATCCCTTTGCAGCTTTTTGTGAGCTGGATATGCCACATACATATGCTGGATATGCCATATACATACTTCTGATTGCCATATAGAGTGGAAAATTCCCAATGGCTTGGAGTATTAGAAAATAACCTGGACAGGTAGGGAGAGCTGTGGTAGGGAACAGGAACAGGGGCCAAGGAAGGCAGTGCAACCTGTTGCCAAGACTCTGCTTCTGAGCCCAGAGATAAAAATCTATGCTCAGGTACCTTTTGAAGCCCTGGCAGAGGAGGTTCAGAATGGACATTAGGAAGCATTTATTTACAAAAAAAAAGGGCAAATACTGCAACAGACTTCCTAGAGAGGTGGTCAGTGTCCTAAGCCTGTCAATGCTTACGAGGCGTCCAGACTATGCCTTTAAGAACATGCCTTAACTTGGTTAGCTCTGAATTGGTCAATCAGTTGGATTACACGATCACTGTAGGTACCTTCAAACTGAAAATTTTCTATTCTTCTCTTCCTTCTTTCTTTAGTTAAAGCATTCAGGTATTCCCAAGGTCTCACAAAGGTTTAGGCAAAGGCAAAGGTTTTTCTGCTTTCTGTAGGATAAGTCTCAGCTTTCAGCCAAGATACTTCCAGGTGATGTCCAGAGCTGCAAATCTCTTCCAAGTCAAGCTGCCTGTGCAAGCCATAGGTTTATTAAAAAGGAGGTTTGCCTGATTCATAAAAAGTTCAGCCCTTGACTGAACTGTCAAGACTGCCATGACAATGAAAGGCTCAGAAATATTATGGTTCTAGAGCTGTTAGCCCTAAATCCTATGAGCTGCTTGACTTCACCTAAGGAACTTCTCATTTAATATGTGCATGAACATTACTCCTTTAGCTCCATTCCCAGGCTATTGGATCTCAGACTGGCTCCCGTTTGTGAAATATAGTTTACCATTTCAGTTGTACAAATTCTTCCTGAAAGCTTATCAGCTTAGTTACAATACCTACTGTACTTCTTTTTCGTGGTAAAAGGACAGAAAATTTATAAACACAGTTCTCTACCCCTGCATGAATGACTTTTATTTTCCAATTGAGATATTTTTATTTTAATGTTTTCTTTCTGTTTTCTGATGGTTTTAAATGCCACGGAGGATGAGAGGCAAACCCGCTGATCTGTTTAAGGACAGTTCACCTTCCACACTAGTAGACATTGACAAGCATCATGAAGTCTTGATCTTGTCAATGCTCACATCCAAAATACCTTTTTTATTCAGCAGCCCTCTGCCCTTAATACACTAAGCCATAGTGCACAATATGGTTTTGTGGCCATGGTGCTGTTTGGTTAAAGGTTGGACTTGGTGATCTTGGAGATCTTTTCCAACCTTAATGATTCTATGATTCTATTTTATTCTATTTATTTCTCCAGTGTAAAGCCTGTTGACCAACAGCTCTGTGTGGCTGCAGTTTTCCTGCCCTCACAGTTCTGCTGGAAGCAAGAGTGAGCTGACTCAGGGTTTGTTTCCATGAAGTCAAAGGTTTGGAGCAAAGATCTGCATGTAGTTACGTATTTTAACTATGGATAGCACCTGGTGACATGAACCCTGCTTTTAATTTGCTACCATCACATGAATAAGTATTTCATAATGATGCTGCAGCAGCAATTAGAACTTATATGCCCCTGGAATAAAAGGCTGGTTCATCTTCTTTTTGGGGCCCCAGCTCACTGTTCTCTAACATTGTCACCTTTACTGCCCAAAAAATCAATCTTCCCTGAGAACACACTGTGTCTGTAATGTGGAAGGATAATAAAACATGAAACCAGTGCCACAGCTTCTATGATGATTTAATTCTGTGTTATTTACATATCAACATAATGTTCTTTTTTTCTAAGCAAAGTGTTAC
>VZTN01001935.1:2173-26388 GCA_013400515.1 Erpornis zantholeuca | reverse complement strand
TGAGGGTGATGAGGCCCTGGCACAGGCTGCCCAGAGAAGTTGTGGATTCTCCATCCCTGGAAGTGTTCAGGGCCAGGATGGGTGGGGCTTTGAGCAGCCTGGGATAGTGAAAGATGTTCCTGCCCATGGTAGGGGCTATGACAAGGTGAGCCCATCCAATTCAAACTATTCTGTAATTCTACACAACCCTAGTACAATGTCCCACAATATAAATGCATTTTCCCAGACAAACACAAACAGAATTTTTACATGATCAAGTATTACAACTGGATCACAGAAACACAGAGAATTGGTTGTGTTCTGCTGTGGATTAGGGAGTTCAGTGTTTAGGGCAGTGCTTAAAATACCTCTCTCGCCTTTCTGTGATATGAATCCCCCTTGGAGAGGTGCTATCCTCGACATGAAAAAGGCAGAATTAAATGAAGTTGCCATCACAGCTTGCTTGACAGAGCTCAGTTCACTGGGATTACAGATGCTACACACTCCTGTGTTTCTCTTGGAAGGCAGACAGCTGTGCATGGCCATAGAGGCACAGCAGATGCCAAATGCCAATTGTTAAACCCTAGTGGTTACTTTAATTGCCCCTTTCCACCAATTTGAGATTTTGCAATGGTGGGAAAGCCACAGAGGTTGCTGTCACTCAAGTCCTCTGAACCTACAGCTCTGAGAAGAAAATAATAAAAAAAACGAATGTAGTAAAAAGGACAAAAAAAGCCCCAAACAACCCTCTCAAACAAACAAAAGTCCACAGGCTTGTGACAAGCTCATAAACAAGAAAATAAAGGGAAGGAAGAAAAGGAGTTGACTCAGATTCAGTTGCAGATTCAAGGCTTTACCTGAAAGTTTCATAAGGCAGCTGTGAGTGTTTTATGAGAGAAAGGATCCTCAGCAGCAAAGTTACAGCATGATGGACTCTGACATTTTGCAAAACTGTAAAACGTGTCAGTAGCTTTAACAAGCAGGAATGCTTTGACCTCCTGAAGTTCCTGTCCAATTTAGCCATTGCAACTCTTCGATTCGCACAATTAATGGTTACATTCAGCCAAGGGAGGGAGGAAAAAGGGTGACAGGAAACGTCACCTTAAAACCAAGACAGCATTCCTTTCCTTTTTTTTCTGCTCTAGCTCCATTATCAGATTTTCCCTCCTAATTCTTCACTGTGTGTTAGATATTTTCACTGCTTTAATTTTCCCTTGGCATCTACATCTGCAAACCCCTTGCTCTGTAAATATGCATTAATGGAATAATTCCAAAGGATTCTGATCCTTTGACTAAACAATCATAAGGTTATTTTGCAGACTTTTTCTTTTACATTTGCTAGCACTAACACAGCACCTGCGTTAGAATGGTTGTTGGGTTATTTCTTCCATTTTGAGGATAATCCTTCTCTATCTGCAATTTAGGGATCATCGCTTTTCTCCAGAGGAAAAAAAAGTCACTCTGAGACCTTGCACATCGAAAATGCAAGAGCAGACACATGGGGGCCTTAAGCTTGGAGGATGAGTGTTGTTAGCTATTAGGAAAAAGGTGCAAATCTAAGAGAGCACTACTGAGTCATTTCTCTTCCTCTCATTGATACAAAACAGATAAGACATAATGAAAACAAAAGAATGCTCATCTCTTGTCTTCTGTTACATTTGCATTTCCACCAGATGAGGAAGGAAAAGCTCTCCAAGAGGCTTGAAGTTTTGAAAGAGTGCCTTTTGGTCAAACAGCAGCCTGTCCTGCCGAGGCAGGTCACACCCATGCAGTTTCACTCCTGTTCAGTCATGTGAAAGAAAATTCAGATATCACCTAGGGATCAAAACAATAAAAGATTTACCAACAAGATCCTCCCCCCTGGCAGTGCAGGATACCACACATTTGTTCCATATTTGTGCCATTTACAGGGGCAATTATTAGTCATGTATGTGCTACTTCAGTGTATTCCAAGTGCATATTTCTTCCTGGGGTTTTCCAGATACAAGCAGAGAGATTAGGCTGTGGAATTCCCTTCCCTGGGATGCTGTAGATGTAAAAAGCTGACAAGGGATCAGGAGGAGACTGGGCAAGTTTGCAAGAAGCAAATCTGAGCCCATACAGTAAATGCATGCAAAGCACTCCTGTCTCAGAAAGGTTTATTATCCTCTTAATAAACATCTGGAAGAGAGATCAGAGCTGGAATCACACATTTGCTCTGACATTGCACTCTTTCATATGCTTCCAGGTTTGAGTGCTGTTGGAGATATTAGAAGGATCTCTTTGACTCACTACAGCTGGTCTTACATTTTTATGTTCTCAGTGATCCATAATTTGCTCTTTCAAAATGTCTCTCTCCTTTCCCTGAGTAAGGACTGGGGGCATGCAGAGAGTGGAGGTGCTCCAGAGATTGTTTCAGGTGTCATGGCAAGGAAGAAGAACTGCTTGGGGAAAATTAAGAATAGGAAAAAGTAAGATTAAAGATACGTGACAAGCCTGAGAAAGATGGAAAAAGACTTGAGAGTGGAGATGTAAATGAGGGCACATAGAACTTTTAGCTGAGCACAAATTCTAGACAAAAAGGAAATCAGTCTGATGTCAAATGTCAGGCTTATACTTCCAGACTCACTTAAATTATTGTTTCCCAAAACATTCAGAGATATATATCTTTTCTTTTGAAGGGTCCTCATAACTCAGTAAGATAGATTAGAAGATCATAAATGCTTGGAGGATGGGGCTGTACCTCCCTGTTTGCTCATACAGGAGTTAGCAATAGGGATCATTTCTCAATGTGAACAATTCCTAGTACACACATTATTACATCTTTTTTGTCATGTTCTTCTGTCAACCTTGCAGGTATTTTTCTTTCAGAAAATCTGCACATTAACACCTTCCATATCCTACACTGTAAGACAATAGCNGAGGTTGACTCCAGCATTCACTCAGTCACTGCAAGGAAACAATTTTTCCGTGTCTTGGAGTAAAATGCCTTACCTGTGAGTCTTCACACCAATTCTATTTTCTCACAATAAATATGTGAGAAAATAGTTCTACCGTTTTTCCTTTCCACTCATCACTGATCATGAAGTCTTTACACTGCCAAAGAGTAATGCCTGTTAATTTTCAGTAGTTTGGTATGAATATAATATGAATAGAACTATAGGATGAATAAGATGCTGACAACTGGAACCCTTATGTTTTGTCCATTTCTGTCCAATCACAAAGATATTTATATCATTCTTCTCAGAACTGGAGGATAATTTCAAAATATAATATATGAATAATGAAAATTATACCTAAAATTCGGGGGGGGGTTGTTTAATGCATTGTGTTTTTTCAATATATTGATTAGTGTTTATTCTTTACTAGCTCATGCTATTCCATAAAAGGAAGCCCCAGAAATATGACTGCATTAATAATTTACAACATATTTTATTTTTGTCCCCCTTACAAAGCATATTAAAGGCAAATGTTGGGAGTTATGATATAACCCTTGCAAGAGGAATAAGTATCACAGCGCTGATCTTACAGATGGGGAAATTAGGTCATGAAGAATATAAGGGCTGTATTGTGGGCACATAAATTGCTCTGTGTTATGCACCTTCCACAAACGTGCTGAAGGAGGTATTTGAAGCTCTGAAACTTCTGTATTGACTAAAGTGGGATTTGACAGGTTTAGATGGTCTGCACATATCCCAGACTACTCCCTCAAAATCATGGGAGGAACCCAAGATACAGTTTGCCAAGACATATGTTTTTCACCAATGGGAATGCTAGGAAAATATTTTCCATTTAGAAACTTAGAGCAACTTCTCAATATTGCATGTATTGCGTGGATTTTATAGCTTAAGCTTATTTTTATGTTTGCCCTAGGTTATTACTAGGTGTGTAGAAATTTGACACTACTCCCTTTCTGTTCCCTGATTCATCTTTTCCTGTGACACTCATTGTGTTGTGCCTTTCTTGTGTCCTATTTCACAGATAGCAGACATGCAGGTGGATCCTAATAGGGAATTACTCCTTTCAGGTTTACAAAGAAAAAAAAATATATATATATTATAATTTGATTTGCTATGTTCCTTCTTTCATCTGAGATTCTCCTCGCCTAACTTGGCCATATAAAAATTAGTTATTTCATTAAGGTAGTCACCTAAATTTCCTCTCTAATGAAAGGAGGGAAGAAGGTCTCTTTAGAGAATGATTCATCACACAGATGTTAAAAATCTATTTTGGGATAGGATGAATTCCTCTCTGGTGATACCATGCTCTCTCCCATGACTGTGGAGACAGTTTAAATAATGGGCTATGAGCAGAAGCACATAGCTTTTCACAGTCTAGAGTTAGACAAGATAAATGTTAGTAACTTTTTTTTTTTTAAATTTTTTCATCATTCTGTTTAGTGCTATATGAGCATTGTAAAAAATGAAGCTGTCATTTAACACTTGGTACAAAAAAATGGCACAAAGAGCACTAATTATTTGCACAGGAAGCATTGGTGATGCAGCACACATGCGTCATTCAGGAATCAACAAATTTTGTATTCTGAATTTCAAAGACCCAGGAAAAAAAGCCATAATATTGTCAACTGAAGTTTAAAAGGAAGAGATTTCTTCTTTTCTTATTCTTTACAGACAGGAAAGGAAGTAATTGTCAGCAGGAGGTGAAATGCTATGAATTTTTCTCTCATCCTTACTTACTTCATTCTTTAAAATCCACCTTTCTCTCAAACTTTCTGAAGGCTGTGGGTTTCACATGCACTTTTCATGTAACATTATTAATAAAGGAGAAGCTTCTGTTTTGATTACCTACCGGCATCCTGACATTTGAAGTCATATATCCAGCTCTGTCATTCAGGTTTATACATATCCACAAACTGCAGCACCTCAGAAAAAAATAGGTTGCACACCAGGAGAACAATAATGGGGGAAAAAAAGATAACACTCATGTGAAGCTTTAATTAATGTTAAGCCAATGCTGGCCTGCAGGAAATGTCAGGTTCCCCTGGATAAATCAGGGCTGCTTCTTGGTTTTGCAACACATCATGTTCTGTGTTCAATAAGATGCCAGGCTGCTTATTTTGACTGTCATTTATGTGCAGTGTTTTTCATGTGGTCTTAGAATAAGGTGCCAAAGTTGTCTGGTTCCCTGACTTTATTCTACGATTAATAATGCATTAGCCTAGCAAAATATTTGTTCCCGTTATTACTCTTGAGGTTATGAAATTAAATATATATAACTGAAAAATACAGTAAGTGTATGGGAAATAAATCTTTCTCTGGTCTTCCCTTCTCTGTTTTCATTCATAAGGCAGCTCCCTTAGTTATAAGAACAGCTCTTGAATTTCAAAATGCATACAACGAAAGAAAGACTTCATTAGACTTGCTCAGCTCTGATTTGCCTGCCTCTGTGGTCTTAAAAGCCCATCACTGCAAAAACCTAAATTCTGTTCACCACTCTGATAGTGCAGCTTTATACCAAAATGGCTCCACACACTTACATCAGAAGCTTCGAGTTATTAATAATATTTTTTATTGTTTTTTATCCATTTTAGGTTATAACATATACATCGAAGGATACAGGGTCCTGATTTTTCTTTTTCAGAAGAGAGAGTTTGGGGAAAATAACTTTGAACCTCGATTCAGACCTGGTAACTGCCCAAGACAAGCACTGTCCTGCTGGGTTTGCTAACATATACTCCTTGGTTGTGAAACTAGAGGCACACTCACTGTTTGTTCTGTCTTTTTATTGTAACCCCTTACAACCCTTTTTGTTTATTTTCTCTGTCTCCTCCTCATTTCTTAGTTCTGTTTTCCTCTAGATCTTTTTTCCTAATTCCTTTGAAAGTTCCCTGGGATCATTGTCCAGTGATGGAGCAGCTGAGGAGACAGGCAGCACGAGCTGTGGATGCTGAGAGAGAAGTGCCCAGGAAACACTGAAACAGGGGGTTCTGTCTATCTTTTTCACTTTCATAGATGTTACAGGATGAGCTTATTTGCCCTCAAGCACTCCCTCTCTGTAAATACCTATCAGTATGGGACACTAAGGCTTTGCATGTTCCAGGTTTGTGGAAAGCTGTGGGAGTGACTGGTCATTTGGTTCATCATCTAGCCACAAAAGCTTGGAGTTACTATTAAAAAAAAACAACCCAAACCAGTTTGCAAGAGTTCCCAAATTGTTACTCTTCTGTAATTATGAAAAATGAAAAAAACTTGCAGGCTTAAGAAGAAGTCTTAGTCTGTGTAATAAATGTAATTAATTATATGTAATCAATAATTGTAATCAATAAATTACATATACTATGTGAAATTTCTCTTCTAAACCCTCTACATCCAAGAGTTTTCTAACCAAGTAACTGCATTTTGAAATAAAGTGACATGCTCAAGAAAATTTTTGCTTTCCTAATTTGTTCATTTTCCTGTTCATAATCTTTGAAAAATTAGACTGACGATCTTCAAACTGTCAGAAAAGAAGCTGAAATTATTTTTAGAACAACTATTTCTTTATTTATGCCTGAAATATTTATTCTGTGTTAACCAAATCCTAACTACAGTCTCCTAAATTTCAGAATACGATTATTTTAGATGAGATTGCCTGAATTTCCTCCTCTGTTGACACCTTTCTGCCTTTCTGTATCAAACATGTTTACCTCATTCAGTTTCTTCCCAGACACTCATTCATGGCTGGTGTTGAAGAGAGAAGTTTGGGTTTGAAGACTTGCTGCTGGGTGCTGCAAGCTCACCCTGGTGTTCCTTTGTTATCTGATATTAATGCCTGTGGATGACAAGGAGGATTGGTGTTGGGTGTACACACACATCTGTAATGGTCAGAAGACAATCAGGGAGATAATTAGATTGTAACATCAACGCATAATTAATGCAAGGTAATGGGAGAGATCCCAATCTGTTGCACCAGTGGTAAATCCAAGGTAACCCTATTAATGTCGAGGACAGTTGTTTGCATATGTTGTACATTGATTTAACTGAGGTTTGATTCAGGCTCATTAAGTGACACATTTTTCACTTGTATCGTTTGTGTGGGCAGACTGTGGATGATTACCCTCAGCTTGAATGCCACTATACGTTAACTGCTTTAAGACATGTGAATTAAACTCTGATCAGGTGCCAGAGATCCCCTAATTAGAAGTGCAAGCCGTGCTCATGCTACTAGGTTCCTTAAAGACAACAGACTCCACTGAATGTTTATCAACAGCTGTGGGCACATTAGGATTTTATAACAGTCCCTAATCAAAACAACGAATAATTTTTCTTGTAACTGCATGCAGGTTTGCTAATTTGTTTGTTTTGCTATTTATATCAGCAGCAAAAAAAAAAAGTCATTTAAAAGGCAAAGAGTTTTTAATGGAAATGGTCAAAACTGTGCTCTGCAGCAATGTACCAGAATTCTTTATAATAGAACAATGTCCCATAATGTATTCTAAGGCAAACTGTGGTGGAGAAAGAGAGGCAGCGTTGCAGTGGCCGGGGCTGGGGCTACCAGAGAAGCCGCACTCCCCGAGCTAGCAAGCCACTGGTGGGACAGTTCTGAGGTCTGAAACAACCTCACCCTGTAGTGAGGAGAAGCTTTCCCCCATAAGGCAGTGCAGTTCTATGTTAATTCCCCCTTAATCCCCCGCCTGCTCTCCCCTCCTTCCTCCCCTATATGTACCTGTTCCCTGTCCCTTGCTACCCCCACCATTACCGCTCCTCCTCTGCCACTCCTCCCTTGTACTCCCACTGGACTGTGTACCCTAACCCCGCCTTTACTCCTCACGTTTGCCCTCTTCCCATTGGTTCCTGTCCCCAGATAAAACCTCTGCACCCTTCTTTGTTCCTCGGCTTCTTTGTCCTTGGATCCTCCTGGGAATAAACCCTCGGATCTCCAAACAAGGACCCTCTCCCACCTCTTTGTCTCTGACTGACGCTGAGCTATTGGGCTGTCTGTGTGTGCATGTGTCTGTGTGCACCCACCTGCACCAGTGTGTCTGTGTGCTTGGCAGCATACAGCTGTGCTGGACTGATGCCTTAAATGGCTACCTAGAAACAGAAACTAGACAGGAATAAAGGAATCAAGGAGGGATTGATTGAAAAAGCCTTCAGAGGTACACTCTGGGCTCCAGAGGCTCCTGCCTCAGTGCATCCCAACATGGACAAGGACAGCTCCCGAGTTCTTCCCACTTGGATCTCAGCATCAATTCCCCAAGCAGAAGCCAGGCAAGGGTGGAATTTGCCCAAGCTTGCCCCCCTGTCGCCAAGATTGTGGTTTGCAGTTGTTGGGCCTAGGAGGGTCTGGGTGTCCTTGGAGAGCTGGAGAGGCTTTGTTGTGTGTGTGTGAGCATGAGAGAACAGCACTGAACGAGCTCCAGGGAACTGCAGAGTGACACTGGGCAGGGCAGGATTGGAAAAATATAAAAGTTAAAACCTAAGGCATGAGGACAGTCCTGTGAAGGATGCTCTCCGGGAGATATGCAGTGCATGGCTCGCTGACCACCACGCTGCATCAAGGCAGCTCACTTCAGATGAGTCCATGGAGTGGCCAGAGTAAAAAAAGATCTGTCCTTGATCCCAACTGGACAAGATCATCTTGTCCAACTGCCCTATGAAGCAGGTTGCACAGGATCTATTCCAGTTGGTTCTTGAGTATCTCCAGAGCAGGAAGCTCAAAACCCTCCTGCACTGCCTGTGCCAGTGCTCAGTCACCCTGACAGTGAAGAAGGTGGATCTCTGTCATGATGCCCATCTTTCACGTGACAACTGAGAGAGCCTAGACACCTGATTTGGCTTAAACAACAAGGTTTTAGCCTTGTCTCTTTGGTGAAATGATTTCCAGTTGTCATGTGATACATAAAGAGTCAATCCAGCCATGTGCAGCCAGGTGCATCACTTTGTGTGCAGTCACTCCTGTAGAGAAGTGCAGACTTAGGGGTCTTGCATGCAGCTGTCCTGAGTTTTTTTCTTTTTACGTGGTGTCTTCAAGGGTCAATCAGCTATTTTATTTCTGGAGCACAGAAATAGAGGAGACAGGAATTCATCTAAGGCTCCAGAACAGGGGGACTGCATGCAGACTGCCTCTGGGAAACAGGCCCTCACTGGCCTGGCTGCCAGAGCGTGTCTCAGCTCAAGGAGCTCTTTAGAGTAGTTAGGCTTTATTATTACAGACAGTATCACTGTAAATATTGTACAGCAAGAAATGATGGAATTAGTATTCTTGTGGCCAACCCAGATGTACTCTGAGCTGATGTAAACCAAACAATGAGAATTTCTTGGTACACAGAGTGATTCAAAGCCCAATTAATTTAACAGAGAAACTCCTTTGATTTCTTTCTGTCTGAAACAGGCTCTTGAATTTTCATTGCACATAATAACACCCAGTGGCTCATCTCAATATCAGCTTCAAAGGGAATAGGAGATGCTGCCCTGCCTCACAGAAGGTTGCAGAGGTGAGTTAGTTCCTGTCTGCTACACATTTGGATTCTGCAGTGACAAGCATTACGGAAAAGTCTGTAAAGAATTGGCAAGTTGTGGAGGGTTTGGACAGCATGAGGTAAATAAACCCCAGGCCTGCAGGTTGCATGAGGGAGAATAAAATGTGGTATGAAATATGGTCCTACTCCACCAATGTGTAAAATTGATCAGTGCAAACAAGAAACCCCTCAAGACTAAGATAATAGAGACTATCTGATAGTGCAACACCAGGAAAAGAAGAAAAAAAATAAGAAAATTAGAATAGAATGGGAGACTTTGCAGCATTTTGTGATTTATTTTTCCAGTTCAAGGTATAAGTCTGAAGTCTGGAATTGTATTTTTAATTGAAAGGCGATGGTTCCTCAGGAGATGACATTTTGGCAGCTGTTCCCACGTGTCAGTCTGCTGCCTCTTCTTTGTTCTATCTCACAAAAGCTGTGCTCATGTGTAGGCTTTTACCAGCTTCCTGGTGTACTTCTGCCCTGGGCTTTTTGTGTTCTTGCATGGCAAATATAATTTAGCTGCCAGCACTTCTGTAAGTGTTTTGGCAATTCTGCCACTTCCACAACCTCTGTAGTATTTATTTGGGTCATTTCCTTGGGTCATAGAGAAGATACAAGGCATTTGTTTTGCCTTTTTTTTTCACCCACTATTTTTGCTTTCATATGTCTTTATATTTCTCCTTTTTTGTATTTATATTAATATTTTAAACATTTTTTCCCTTGTCTCTTTTTTCCCACTCTATCCCTTTGCCCCCTTTTTTTTGGTTTTAGCTGCAAATCAGCATTATTTCTCTTGAATTATTTTCTATTCCTAAAATAAAAAAATAAATTAATTTTTAGCAAGCAGGTGATCCTTTTGTTCCCATATTTTAACTCACCTTCCAGATTTCTAATCCCTAGTGTTTCCAGCACCTTCAGAGCCATTTGATCACAGTGTCTATCTCTAGTCATACTTTAACCATTATGATAAACCACAAAGGAAGCTCAGTTTCTCTAGAGAAAATTCACTGTTGCATCTCATGCTAAATCTGCAGGTCTAATATGATATGTAGAAATAAAATTTGAAGCTTTCTCATTATTATTTAAGCATGGCAATCATCTTCACTGTTTCATCTACAAAGTCACACAGTGAGAACTTGGTTTTTCTTCAGAAGCATGATGCCAGTTCCAGTGTCACAGTGTGGGGATTTTCTTCCCTCTGAGAAATGCCTATAAATTTATGTGTCTATACTGAATTTCTAAGGTTGCTGTCAATAATGTAAATAATTTAATTTCCCTCAAACATTGGCCTCTAACGCCTTTGTAAGAAGGTATTTCAAGAATAAGGTGGGCTAACTGAGATCAGATGGACCTTTTTACTTTTCATTTCACAGCCTATTTACTGGGCAAAATATCCCTTGAAGACATTTTGAGAACCTCATTTTACTTTGGCTTAGAAGGCTGACATAAAACCTGTAAGGCATCTGTAAAATCAGGACTCTGAAAATTTGACTCCTGAGCAGGATGTATGAAATAATTTTGTTCTATTTATCTTTTTTTTGTGAATCTGACACCTTGCAATTGATTGAANNGAAAAAAATCATTAATTTCCCCTTTCTTTAGCAAAATTTGGAGGAGTTCAGTCTTCAAGCCAAACACTGCACCTTTGTGCTCTCTCTCCCACGTTGCTCACTCACCTCCACATTGCTGACTTGAATTGCTTCCAAATAGGCTGGGAAATTTACAGCTGCTATTACAGGTCATGTAATACAGGTTAAACCCATGTTTACAGCCCAATAATTTCCCTGTGTCTTTAAATGAGCTATGAAGTATTTTGTAATGCAGATTGTCTGCTTTTTTTATTTGCCCATAAAAGCAGTGAGGGGAAGCTACAAAAACTCCGTGTTTCCTTGTCACTGAGGACAGCCTTGCTGCTGTGCTGCACTGAGCCTGGAGAGCCAGGACTCTTAAATGGTTGCAAAAAACTTCAAGGAATTGCAGGTGCCAGAAGTAGCAGAGGAGGGATCTAACTGGTCTGAGTGGGTCAGAAAAAGACAACTGAATAGCAATTCAAGATACAGGCTATTTGGCCATTGTCTTGGTCTAAGTCGGGGAAGCAACCTTTAAGGCGTCCCTCTTCTGTTCTGATCTCGGGGATAACCAGAAATAAATTACTCTTAATATATCCATCAGTCTTGCTGCTACACTAGATGAGAAAAATTTGATGACCACTGAAATGTCCTGGTTCTTGAACCAGAAAAAGGATCAAGCCACAGAAAGCATATCGGGCCATATTTCCTCTTTGTGCCAAAATAAATGCAAGAGGAGTAAAGCATGAACTGATAAATGTGTAAAGGAATTTTAAAGCTGAAAAGGAGAACTGTGAACATGGTTTGTAAACATTGTAATATTCTGAGATAGGGCAGGTAATCTGTTTTGCCTGGATGCTCATCCTAGTTCAGATCTGATTCATTGCCTTTGATTTCTCATGGATTTGATTTGACAGGCGAGAGATCAGTTGGGATAAAGTCTCTCCTGTGTTTGTGCCAACAGCACCCAGGAATGTCGGCTGTGGACCAGGACCCTGTTAGGAGAACTGTTGTACAAACCTAATGGCAAAGAGATTTATGTCATCTTTTCTTCAAACCAAGGAAGATAAGTGATTGGTGAGCTGTATCTGAGCCAAATATTAAGGATCTTTTTTACCATTTCACGTTCAGAAGCACAAGAATGCCCTCATATTTTTGACTTCAGACTTAACAAATACCAATGCTGAAGTTGTGAATTCCTTTTAGCTGATTTATTTAATACATTTTCCTTGTTTTTCATTTGTAAAGAATCTAAACCTGGAGGAATTATAAATTGAAAGATTATCATCATAATTCTTTGGACCCCAACAGTGATTATAAAATAAGCTCATCAAATAATCATTTGCAAGTGTTTATGAGCCAGGATATATTTCCTTTGTCAATTTCTCTGTAGCATTTGGAAATGTTACAGTTTGCAAATCCTTGCTGGACTTTTTTTTTTTCCCTTCATGAAAGAAGCAAGCTCAAATGAGGCATTTCATTATTACCCCAATAACGCACAGTCAGCAAAGCTTTCATCTGTCTTGATTGTTGATAGCCACTGATGAAATAGGAAGAGACAAAGTTTGTCAGGTAGAGACCTGTACAGACACGAGTCTCTCCAGCTAAACAGCACGTCCATGTAAATTTAAGTCTCAGGCAGAAAAGACAGTGGGGAGGAGGGGAATCAACACCTATTAAATTTGGATGGGGACAGAAAGAGCGGCCTTTGTTGACTGACAGAGAAGGTTATGTGGCTGAACAATAATTTGAAGGCCTGAATTATTCATGTCCAATTCAAGGTAAAAAGGTATAACCTGGTGATATCATCGTGTTGCAGTATTTCACTACGGCAAAAAGTGTTATTCCTGACTTTCTTGTTTTACTACATTTGTGTCTTACACAAGAAATTAGAGAAGGGATTGAGAATAACCACTAATTTTTAGATAAAAATTTAAATACATATATTAAGGTCCAAGAACAATTTGCTATTTAAAATGAACAAACAGCCTGCAAAAGGTCCTGACAGCTGAAATTCTGACTTCTCTTCCACCATATCCTACTCACCAGAAATGTCCTTCTCTATAACTCTTAAAGAGGGTGAAGGTTGGTATACTACTGGGACTCCAGCCTTTTTTTGAAAATAAAGGTTAGGGTGTTTGGGGTTTTGTTTGTGTTTCTTTTTTGTTGTTTTTTTTTTGTTTGTTTGTTTTTTTAATAGAAGTTATATTTCTTTGCTGTCATGAAATATAAACACGATACAATCCCAGTCTACTCTGCACTGGTGCAGTCTCACCTCAAGTCCTTTGAGCAGGTTTGGGCACCAGACTATAAAAAAAGACATAAAGCCACTAGAGAGTGTCCAAAGGAGGGCATGAGGAGGATGAGGGGACTGGAGGGGAAGCTGTGTGAGGAGTGGCTGAGGGCATGAGGTCTGTTCAGCCCAGAGAAGGGGAGAATGAGGGGAGACCTTTCTGGGGTCTTCAACATCCTCATGAGAGACAGAGGAGGCGCAGGCACCGATTGCTTCTCTGTGACCAGTGACAGGACAGGAGGGAATGGGATGAAGCTGAGTCAGGGGAGGTTTGGGTTGGGTATCAGGAATGTTTTTTCACCCAGAGGGTGGCTGGGCACTGAACAGGGCAGTGGTCACAGCAGCAAGCCTGTCTGAAGCGAAGAAGTGTTTGGACAATGCTCTCTCAGGCACGTGGGGTCACTCTTGGCCGTGGTCCTGTGCAGAGCCAGGAGTTAGCCTGGATGATCCTGGTGGGTCCCTTCCAACTCAGTACATTCTATCATTCTATAGTTCTGTGTGTGCTAACATCTGTTACAGCTTCCTGATTTGGCCTTCTAAAATGTTCATTGATTGTGATGAAGCGTTCATGGGCTGTCCAAAATCATCACACAGCTAATTGCTATAGAAAGGATCAATGAAGCTGCCTACAAATAAAGATACATATAGATAACAATGCAGTTTAGAGTCTACAGCCCTGGTCAAGATCCACTCNCAATATTCATTCACTCCTGATTCCAGGTAAAAAGATCTGAGAGAACACACTTAATTGGACATGCTGGCATGGAATGGTAGTCTTAGACAAAACCAGAAAATTTCTTACTACATCTCCTTCCTCCTATCATAAAGTGCATTAAACTGCATTTTCTATTAGAACATCCATTACCAGTTCTCTCTGCCCTTTAGTTCACAGTATTCTGTGTTATCAATGTCACAGGAAGTGTTGGTATCTCTAAAGCAGGAGTCAGTTCTTGGATACATCAATTTCTATATTTTGGATCCTCCTCTTTGAATTTCTGGTCCCATTGGAGCTCCAAGGGTATTTGTGGTGCCTCGGGGGATTGAGTTAAGGACATATTTAAGGACATAAGGACTGTCTGGGGCAGTGGCAATCTACACCAGCCATCAACCCTCATTTCCTTTTACCCATTTTATTGAGATAACTCTTTCACATGCCTACCTTTAAGATCCACTTTAATTTAGCCACACAGGCCACTGGCTTCTGACTTTGCTTTCATGGGCCTCTAACTTGCAGATTTTTTAACCATGTCACTGCTATTATCCCTATTTTCCTTTCAATCCAAGAGTTCTCCTCCTTCTCCCACACACCAGGTGTAATTAAGGCAGATCTTTTCAGCTGCAGGAAGACTGCAGTTACTTTTCTGAAGTGCTTTACCCACCCAGTGACATCCCCCGTGGAGATTTCAGAGTAATTACCTGTGGTTATTAATCAGTGCTTACTCACTTCTTACCAGCAGGCTGTGCAGGGACACACAGGAGTCCTGAGCTCTGCTCTGCCTGGGGAAGAGTTACCTCTCTCAAAGTGCTCTCTGGTCCTTCTTTGTTGATTTTAACACTGTCCCTCTGTGTTTTCAGAGCCAGGTCTTCAGGACACTGTGGGAAAAAAAATTACAAAAATTAAATGTATCAGTGTGACCAGAAGTACTGCTTTTTTTGGTGTGATGGATCTAAATTTTTCTCACAGCTTTGAAACATCCAAGGGATTTGAGAGAGCCTATTGCGGTCAAATGAACACATTTTCAGTGTCATTTGCTGGCTTTATTTATGCAGAAAAAGACAGATACTTTAGGGAGATAATTCCTTTTCTCACACAGAAAAGCAAGTAGAAAAACTAATATCAGCTTAATTTGCAAGATCATTTTTGGGTGTAAAGAGTAACTCAAATCTACTGAAATACTCATAACTGACAGACCTTTTCCATCATTTAAATCCTTTAAATTGAGTAGAAATTGGAACACTACCTGATACACCTGAGTCACCAACACACTCTGAGCAACATGTCCAAAGATAAACTATTCAATATAAAAATAATATCCCTCTGTGAGCACACTAAACAGGAAAAATCCAATCAGAATCCAAAAACCCAAAGCACAGTGGCTACTGTACAGGGAGGACTGGCCTAAGAAGGGATGTTTATTTTCCAACTTTCACTTGGGACTGAGCTTAAAAAAAAAGACTTTCCTATTTGCTGCTGTCTTCATCCAAAGATGGCTCAAGAGTTTTTACTCTTTCATCTCCTTGGGGCATTTTATCCCCTTCTGTGTCTTGCAATGCATCAATCACTAAATAATTAATTTACTCAAGTAAGCAGGATCTCTTGGGGTTTATAGAGTTTCTGAGTGAGGAGAGATGACAGCTGATGGTGCTGCCTAAGAAGGAAGCAGTGAGGAAGAAGAACCCAACATGAGATGTTACTTTATTTTTTTAATTGTGATTACACTCATCAAAATTGTTTCTTGCTTAACTTCTCCCACTAGGAAGATTAGGTATCTAATTAGGTACTCCTCTGGTATTGTTTTGATAAGTAGGACTGGGAAGTGGATCTATTCAGCATTAATCAGTGTATGGAAGGCCAGAAGGGGACTGAGAACCAAGTCTACCTCCCTTTATAATCAATTGCAGCACCATGGGAGCAGGAAGGGGTTGTTACTAGTGAGAACTTTTTTTTTTCATTGCATGACACCCTTAAAATTCACATTTTTCTCACCAGGCTTGCAGAGAACAACCAGCATTTCAGCAAGTCTGGGCATGAAAGAATGGCATGTGGCTGAAAGAATGGAGAAGGCTGGTGCTGGAGACTCTGCAGAGACTCTTTGATGAATTCAGTTCATAAACACACACCAGCACATGTATAAGTGTATTTAATTGCATGTTTTTTCTCTCCAATCATAAAAATTATGGGTGTGATTAGTTTTTCGTATCTATGGAAAGCACCATATCATCTACCTCCTAATTTATCTCTGAATGGCATGGCCACCTCAGAGCTCTTCACCAGAAACATATGTCACCCTTATTCCCATGTGTGGACTACTCATGTGTGTGTGGTTTCTCCTTCTGTTCAGTCTTAATTTAGACCTAATGATTATCAAATAATTAAGTCCTCATATCTGTTTCCTTTTAGTGAAAAAATAGCTGATTTTAAATTAAGCATTCTCCATATGAAACTTCAGAATTAATTTACCTTTGCTGTTTGAACTAACTCAGATTAAAGAGAAAATTACCAAATTGTCTCTCATTTTATCTCAATTCATAAGAAAATACAGAATATTTTCTGTGCAAAATTTCCAGAGACCAGAGAACTAAGGAATATTGCTTTTCCTTAAGTTTCTTGTGGAAGAGCTGCTTTATGTGAAGACTTGCATAGATGTGTGACTTACAAGTTTTGAGAGTCTTCTTTTACCTTATAATGTCTTGAATTTTGCAAGCAAGGTGCATGCAGTTTCTGATATTTAACCTGAATAAATTATTTATTTAGAATAAATATGGTTGGATTTTTAAAGGCAATTCTAAGACAGTTCAGCTCCCACTGCATATTTCCTCAGCCCTTTCCAAAACCATACTGTAACTGCAAAACAGAGATAAAGTTTAGGACAATACACTGCCTCTGTAGGTTGCTTTCTGCAGTTTGAGGCATCTGAGCTGGCAGAGGAGTCTGAGGGCAGTGATCAAGGTCTTGAGGGGCTGTGTGGTTTTCCCCTTGGCTCTGTTGGTGAAGAGGAAGAACTTGAGCAGGAGCAGAAGGTTCTTGAGTGTCAGCAATTGGTTGTGTGTCTGGTGTTGACAACAGGGATTGTGTTTTAGGGCCACAGGATCTTCTTTGAGGATTGAAGAAACAATTAAGTAGCAAAAAAATCATCGGCAGGCTGGCTGACGTGGTAAGGAGAACTTTCAACTTGGACACAACAGGAGACTGAGGGTTTGACCCCTGCTCAAATGATGAAGGGGTGGACTGGCTTGCCAAGTAAATAGTGCAGAATGATGTGGACAAGAAATGTCTAAATGAATCAACTAAATCTGAAAAGGATCCACCTTGAGCATTTGCACATAAAGAAGTGCTTGTTATTCATATTTCCTCTGGAAAATCAGCAGGACTGGGGGCATCTCTGCAGGGCCTCTACAGTGCTGCATGTGCATTGGGAATAAGCAGGGGAAAACAAAAGGTTCCAGATGCAGGACTATGATCATTGCAGGTGTCTGCTACAGGCTGCCTAATCCTTGTGAGACCACTCTGAATTACTTTTGGAAGGTCATGGTAAGCAGAAATGCTCCTGATGACTGGAAGAGAGAAAATGTCACTTCAGTCTTTATGCAGAGAACTAGATGCAGACCAGCGTCCCCTTGGTCCCTGGGATGGTGAAGGAACAAATAATCCTGGAAACCATTTTCACTCATTTGAAGGACGAGGTAATGGGGAGCAGTGTGGATTTACAGAAGGGAAATTGTTCCTGACCAACTAGATAAAATGTGTATCTCAGTGGGCTGGGTGGGAACTGCAGACATTCTTTTTCTAGGCTTTCACAAGGCTTTGGCACCATCTTCCACAACATCCTTATAAACAAACCAGTGCAATGTGGGCTGTTGAAATGGACACCAGGAACTGGCTGGTGTGCTGGGATTGCAAGGCTGTGATCAGTGGCTCGAAGCCCATCTGCAGGCCTGTCACTGGTGAGCGACTCCCAGGGCTGCTGCGGACAACACTTCAACATCTTCATTAACATCCTGGGTGATGGGACAAACTGCATCCTCAGCAAGTGTGCAGACAATGCAAAAGTGGGAGCTGATGCACCAGAGTTGTGCTGACATTCAAAGGGCCTTTGACCAGCTGGAGAACTGTGCCCATGGGAATCTCCTCAAGTTCAATAAAAGGAGGCACCAAGTCCTGCATCTGGGGAAGAATCTCCTCCTGGGCTCTAGTGTTTTGTGATAAGCTTAGAGCAGCACAAAGGTGATACAAATATTTCCATTTTTGCTGTCTCTGCTCCATCTGTTCAGTGGATCAGTGTGCCACAGCATTTTATTTTGCTGAGGGCCAGGTGCCTTTTACATCAGAAATTCAACTTCTGGTAAAACAGGGACCAGGAAAATTCCACGGAATCTAAAGAGGGGAAAGACAAAAGGAATCATGGTGGGGAGAAAGGAGGATGATGACATAGTTTTGTTTCTTCCAAAATTATATTGGATTATGTTTTCCAGGCCTGTGAGCAGCTGAGCTGTGAGAGAAACATTTCTTGGGAGAGCCGAAGAGAATGTTAACCCAGTGATTTGACGCAAACGGATACAAAGGCATCTTTACCTCATTATTGAGGTGAATTGACTGGAAAATTCACTTAACTAATTTAGGAGGAAGTTAATAAGTTTGGTTGGGGTTTTTTTCAGTCTTGAAATAATGCAATTTTAAAATCTTTGGATTTTTAAAAAATGTTAATACAGATTTTTAGTTTGCCATTTGGGACTGGGTGCTATAATCGGCTGTGCCTGTCATGTTATATCTGGTGTGTAATTAGTAGACATTAGTAAATATATTTTAAAAGACATAAAGTTATTTTCTTCATTCTGCAGGATAATTGAATGTATTTAATTTTAGGAAATTATTTTCAACTGGTACAAGCTTGCTACTTGGAACATTTTATTTTGTAAAAAAGAAAATGTCTGCTTAAAGGCAGATTCAGGGATAGCATGAAAATAATACTTCTCATATACACTCTCATGAGCTTTGAAGATATCTAATTTAAGCTACCAGAATTTTTGCTACAGTAACTATATTTACCAGAACCAATTCTAATTATCACGTGTTTTGCTTAGAAGGTGGAAATATTCCCTCTGAAGTTGAGTATTCCCATTTAATATTATTCAGAGTAATAGCAACTCACACAAATAATGATTTCAGGTTTAGGTAGTTCTGAATTTCAAGATCCTCAGGGGCCCAATGCCACTAAATATGATATATCTTTGGTGTTCTTTGTAGATATCCCCATTCAATTATTTCCCAAGAAAATCCCATGTCTAAACTGAAACTCAGCACTCAGCCAAACTGCCCATACTTCTGTTGCTTGCTAACTGAAGTGCCTGTAGGAGTGGCTCATGGTGCTGTGGATGTCAGCAGAGAATGTGCAATTCTTCCCTGAACTCGAATCTACATTTCAAACTCAGCCTCTGTCCTCATCAGTCTTTAAAACACACACACTAAAATATTTAACTTAACGTAATTTTGGATTTTCATGTTTTGCATTCCTGCATCGAAACAAGCTTAAAGTCCAAGCAATTTTAATTATTTATTCAAAGTAGAAATGAAAATATTTGGGGCTTTTATAAGTCTCTAATATGCAATGTGGATGTCGAGGGAGAGTGTTGTGATGTACAGTGAGTACAGCTGTGGTAAGTGTTCTCCTCACAGCTTTCATGCTGTGTTTCTGATGTGACAAGGTCTTCTGAGTGTTAGTGCTGGGGACTGTGACCCAAGATCCTCTAGCTCTGTCGCTGAACTTAAATCCTGTTCTGAAACAACCTCATCTGCACTGGATATCCACATCTGCAGTCATATTACATGTCATTTTGTTCTCATCTATACAGCAGGCTAACAAGGAGAGACAGAAATTGATCCATTTATCTCTGAACAGAGGGATTATTATTACTGTTGAGCAGAACTAGTAAGGAGGCACTAATGAAGCCAGACCTTATTATCCTGTCTCATTTTTTTCAGTCATCTATCGGAGTTTGAACTTGCTATTTTTCCTGTACAAGAGAGCACTAGCATGCCCTCTCTTCTCTTGCCATTTCACCTCTTGAAAAACAATATAAATGTATCTACTTCATCCCCTTCTGTGCTTCTCTTCCTAGTTTATTCTAATTAGGCTGCCCATAAAAATTTCTTACCTGAAGCAAGACAATCAGAAATGTATTGTGATTACAAAAACATAGTCTCTCAGAAGGTAGACAAAAGAAAAGTAACAGAATGTAGACAGAAAGATGGAGAATTAAAAGGCTGTGGAAGAAATTGTAGATTCTTGCACTATTTGCTTACAGCAGATGGAGGCTATAAACAAGGACAGCCATTGGCAGTGAAATAGAAATTGTGTTGCTTTCATGATTGAGATTATTGTTGTTATTATTATTTTTGTCCCTTCCATGTTCTTTTTAATATATGGTCATTAAAGTAGCAAAGGGGAGAAAAAAAGATACTGCTTGTTTCACAATTACTTTGGAATGTTGCTTTGATAATTAGCTCACAGAAGCTGTCATCCTGGTCGATACTCTCTTCTCTGCTGAAGGCAGCATTACTGTCTGATTTATGTTTTGGCTCATCCCCTCGTCCCCTCACGTTAATTGTCTGCTGTTGATAGCCATTTAACTAAATGTGTCTGGGGAAATAGGTTGAATAACAGTAATGGGCAAGAAAAGGATTAGAAACATTACCCATAAAGCAGAGTAGATTTTGCACACTCAAAATAAGATGAGCCAACTACTCCCCACAAAGAAAAACTTCCAACCTCCTGAACACCTCCAGTTTCTCACAGTAGATCACCTAAGATCAGATAGATAGATAGATAGACAGACAGACAGACAGACAGACAGAGGTGTGTATGCAGATGATCATAAGATGCTCAGAGGCTGGAAGCTCTGGACACAGGCAGAGAGAGTTGGGGATTTTCAGCCTGGAGAAGGGTCTGTGAAGACCAGAAATCCCTTCCAGTGCCTAAAGGGGCTCCAAGAGAGCTGGGGAGGGACATTTGGCAAGGGACTGGAGTGACAGGACAATGTCTTTGAACTAAATGAGGAAAAGTTTAGATGAGGTATTAGCAAGAAATTCTTCCCTGTGAGGGTGGGGAGGCCCTGGCACAGGGTGCCCAGAGAAGCTGGGGCTGCCCCGGATTCCTGGAAGTGTTTGATGCCAGGTTGGATGTGGCTCTGAGCAACCTGGGATAGTGGAAGGCATCCCTACCCATGGCAGGGGGTTGGAACTGGATGATCTTTAAAGTCCCTTAGAGCACAACCATTCTGTGATTCTATATATAAATCTATACACACACACATAATTTTATCTATATATTTTAAAAAATATATACAAAATATATTGTATTGCATGTACTCATGTCATTGCATACACCCACATGTGAACTTTAAAATTATTAAATTATCATTGGTGTATAATTTATGGATTGTCAGAAAATGATACAAAACATAAAACCTGAGCTGAAGCAACTGCAGTGTTGTCTTTAAGAAAGGCTGACTGTTAATTCTCCACAACTGGGGTATGACTTTGGAAATTTTCTACATGATAATTTTGCTGCCATCTGTTAGATTTTTCTTTCCTCTTTAAGTTTGCTGTGTCATCTGGTCTGTAGGTTCCACCAAGGACTTCTGGCATTGGGACTGAGTGCAGTCCTAGACCAAGGATTTAATTTCGTTAATGAAAAAATTCAACATAGGGAAACAAATTTTGTGTTTTAGTTTTTTCTTTTGTGTTTGTGTTGGTTCGAATTTTTTTTCTGGGCTTTTTTGGTCAGTTGGTTGATTTGGTTTGTTTTGACTTCTTTAGTAAGATGCCTAGTCTGCCTTTTTATCCCTTCTAGGATTTTTTTTTTCACCCAAAGAGCACAGTGATATTTTTTTAAGATCAATATTTGTGGGTTTTACTGAAAAAAGGTCCAGAGAAACCAAATTATAGAAATGTAAACCAGGACAGAAAAATTTTCCCGATGTCAAGATGTATTATACTTTGTCTCCCCTAAGAAACACTTGATTCAGAAGTGATACTCTATGACTACATCCTTGTAATGTTCAGGAGCTTCATGATCCTAAGACTCTGCATTTGGTGCATCCTTCAGCCAAATGATTCAGTGCTCTGAAGAGTTCTGTTGAACACAGCATCTTCCTTTCCAAAAGAAGGGAAAGATTTTATGTCAAATCTTAATGGTGGAACACAAGAAAAGCATGAGATCCCCAAGTACACATGGCACCATGGCCATATTATAAAAACAAAATGTTTTCTTGTTAGGTGAATATATTAATTTTTTTTTCTCCAATAAAAAATTAGCATTTTCCCTGAGAAGTGAACTTTTGGACTACTTTGCATTACAGTACAATAAATTCTAGAATGATTCACATATACTTTAACACCTGTAATGAAGAAATAGCCTTGGGAAACAAAAAAAAACCAAAACCCCAAACCTTATTTTTCCTGATTTTCAATTAATTCCTTTTCCTTACAGGACTGTTGTATTCTGGAAAGCTGTTCAAGGCAAACAGAATTCACAGAGGCTCTTTAGTCTCTATACATTAATTATAATTTTAAAGCAGATTGTTTCTGGTTTTTAATCTTGCCTTCTGTTCTGTATATCAATTTGAAATATGCCTTCAGGGCAACTTTAGCTCATAATGGGTAAACACTCAGCATATTTAGTATCTCAGCCTCATTGGATATTGGGCCAAAATTATGTGCAGCTCTTCAAAACTCATCTCCAAACACTAAGATCTGCAGAGTTAGCTGGACACCTCCAGAAAATTTACTGTAAAATCTTCAGTAACAACATAAACAGCACAGAGCAGAACTCTCAGCACCACTTCTTTCCAGTTTCAGTCATATCAAAGCCAAAAAAATGCAAAGACTGAAATTAATTTAATCAGCTGTTGTTCTTATTTGAGAGGAATCCATGTTCAGATTTGTGTATCCAGGCTTGAAACCACCAGCCCTTTCACTTTGGAGCAGAAGTTTATTCAAAGTCATGCAATGCTTTTGGTAACTCCATCTTTTCTTCTTGCTGGCTTTCAGTCCCCCTAGAAAAGATTTAGGTTTACCTATGCCCTTCATTATCCTCATTTGCCATGAGTACTGATGGAGACCTATGGATGTTTGTAGGACTTGGATTTCCTAGTGCCTGTGCTTGCTAAAATAGCCCTGGTCAAAGCCCATGACATTTAAGAATCCTCTATGACACCTCTGCTGTTTTGTCAGTGTACAGGGGAGATATTGACAAGTTCACACATCTAAATTAATTGATGTTTTACCCTGGGAAAAACTAGAGAAAAAAAGAAATTTCACCACTGAAATTAATGTTCTTATGAGAAAAGTCCATTATAGGCTTTTCAGCATGTTCTGATCGAATTTTAAGCACTCCTTTCAAAGCCATGTTCCAGTTTGAAACTGTGAGGGATGAAAAAGATGAAATACTTTAGTTAAAAAGGACTCAATTTCTTTTACTCCCAGTAACTGAAACTAGGTTTTAAACATCAAAACAGAGACACTTTTCTCATGATGGTTCCCCATAAAAATATTTGAATTCTTTACAGATATCTAACTATTCACCACCATGCAGGTGTGCAAAGCACCTGCTCTTTCCACCCACTGATACACATATAGTTACCTTGAAGAGTTTTGGCCAATAACGTGCACACATCCATCCATCCATCCATCCATCCATCCATCCATCCATCCATCCATCTGTACACCTAAGGCAAAGTCACATTCCACATCAGGGTAGGAATTTGGCCTTTCATGCATCAGGCACAGAAGTATATGCATTTCCTAAAATTTACATTAGAAGTTACTGAATAGAACCATAGAATAATAGAACGGGTTCAACTGGTCATGGTCTACAAAATTTTTAATCACAGATTTCTTCAGTAAAAAATTTCTGAGCATATCCCTCCAGTAAATATTAAATAATTTATTTATAAATTTTGGACTTGTACTGCTGAAGTTTCCTAATTCTCTGTGACCAAATGGTTTGTCTTGCTCTTTTTTAAAGACCACTGGAACAGAGCCTGTTTCTTTTCTATAACTTTTCTGAAACAGAGAAAGGGATAAGATGGGTGTTGGGGGCAGAACTGACACATTTAAGGAAGTTCTGTTTCATTTTTAAAAGCAGCTGTATTGCAGCCAGTGAAAGCTGGGCTCCCTTCTCTATGCCATCATGCTACAGGGATACTTAACTGG
>VZTN01001933.1:25229-47266 GCA_013400515.1 Erpornis zantholeuca | reverse complement strand
CGCGCCGCATGCGGGAAAAGAGGCTTTGGAGCAGAGATGCTGAAATGTCAGCGTGTGCGATGTCCCTGTCGGGTTTGGATGCTTTGAGAGACCCCCTGACACAGGGTCTTTTTGCATCTCTGCAAAACCTCCGTGGTAGGGAAACGAGAGAAATGCGGGCGCTTTGATCAGCTGTCATTGACAGCTTGCAGGTAGAGATGAGATTTCCAAGCACTAGGGTTGTACAGTAGTTCTCTGGCTCCTTCTGGGTGAGTACTTGAGAAATAAACGTGTCAGAGTAACAGCGCTGGTCCTGCATGCGGTGTGGTCCTTTGTGGGGCCTGAAGGCACCTGGGACAGAGCAGGGACCCCAGCAGACATCCCCTCTACTGCAAATGAGGTGGGTATGGTGAGAAAAAACAGAGATCATGGCTTTTTGCAGAGATTTCTGCCTGTTTCTTCTTGGGCACAAGACGGATTTTTTTTAAAAAAAAGCCGTTCATTTTTGTACAATGGGGATTTTGTGCTAGGTTTGGGAATGAAGGTTTCCCCAGGAGTTACTGCAGAAGGGGTTACCTCTGAGGCTCAGACTACTTGGTGTGATTCCCCTCAGCCTTTGAATTTCAAGGTCCCGTTTAATGTGAGGACATTGCTGTGGATCTCCCTCTCTTTTAAATCATCTCTGCTGCTCTCAGGTCTGATTTTTGGGTTGGCTATTTCTAGAAATAAAGACTGGTAAGGATTTAGGGGAAGTCCTTTATGTGTTCATCTGCAGGTAACTTTGAATGTACTGTACAGGAAGAAAATCTGCTTTCAAGGCTTGGCACAGGGAAGGAAAAAGGACAAAATTTACATCAGCTGAGAATCTGTCAAGCACTGGGAGCTATGACAACAGCTACTTACTACCTTCCCTTATTTATTTGTATTCCTTCCTTTCCTCCAACTTTCTTTACTGGCTGTCACGTGGCATATTTCAGTGTTGGCTTGTGCCCACTCTGGGTGGAGAACCAGTGATGCTGAAAAAGATAACTAAACCAATGTGTATCAGCAAGGATAATAGGAAGTGGCATTTCTCCTTTGATGGTGGATGTGAACTTGTTTCAGCATATGTAGAATTACTACAAAAACCTGGTCAGAACTGTGCACCAACTGGTTGTTGGTGCTTATTAACCTGTTTAATACAGGTTAACACAATAAAGATCATACATTTTTTTCTTTCTGATTGATGAGATATCAGAGGAGAGAAGGGGAACTGTATTCTTAACTCCTCAGTCATGTAGTCACATCTGATCAGTTATAGAACCTTTTGCTTGGTCTGTAGTTGGAGACATTTTGTCTGGGTTGAGAGAGTTCAGTAGCAGAAGGAGACATTTGAATTTTCAGATGATTTTTAATATTTTTAGTACTGTACCTCAATTTTCTTTGACAGCATTGGTTGTCATAAAAAACTTCTATTTTTTTCTTTGCTCATTCTTCCCTGGCTCTTTGTTCAAGGATAAGAGTCTATCTACCATTGTATTTTGTTGGTTTTTTAAAAGAGGCAAACATTTCTGTAATTGTTACTTCCATCAGATATTATGTTGAACTGATAAGCCTACTTTTCCATGCTCTAATTTTTCTTCTCAGTACTTTCAGAAGCCACAAATATCTTGCAGTTTTGTGGATAATACAACAGCATGGAGGACATGTTTTTCCAGTTGTGTTCAAAAGGCACAAATATTGTAAATATTACTTTGGGATTTTACTGTGGAATTGTCACTTATTTTGGCACTAGACTCTTGAGGTATGCGAACTTCTCTAATGGAAAACAGCTACCTATGATCAATGCTTAAAAGAAATATTTCTTTAATCCACGAATGCTGTCCTATGTGTATTGGGTGAAGTTATGGTGAAAGAAACTTTTTAAAATGGTGACTCTTCAAGAGTAAGATCTGCCTTCAACATTATTTTTCCCCATCCTTGTTTCCTCAAAATAAAGGTAGAACAAAGATAAATCCTGTAGTGCTGATGCCAGAAGACTTATGAGCCTCTCTTTTCTCTCTCTCCTGGTTTGTGCCCAGCAAGTCTGTGATGTATGGTCAACTCTCCACTAGTTTTCACTCAAGGGTGGCGAAATCAGCTGTGCCACCTTGTTCTGAGTGACTGAAATCAGAATGTTTATCTCCTAGGAAGTAAGAGAGGACATCCCAGATTATGACTTCTTTTGAAGTCTTTGCTTTGTTTTTAGACCATTGCTTCCCAGGTGAGATTCCCATGTGAGTTAAACTAGTTCAGTTGTGCTCTGTGTTTGGCAGCTGGGAGGTTATTTCTCCAGAGCTTGCTGCACAGTGTCCACTGTGGCTCTGCCTGGGTGTCAGTGATGCTCTGCGTTTTGGATTTCCCAACTCTGGAGGAATAACACGCTCTTCAGATAGCACAGCTTGATGTTATTTTGATTTCTTCAGACTTAGCCCTGTACCATTCTTGGGGCATTTTTTTTTGGTTTGTTTGTTTGCTTGCTTGCTTTATTTTGCTTGTTTGTTTTGCTTTGCTTTGTTTTGTCTTGTTTTTAATCTGATCACTGAAAAGACTGGGTGCCAGCATCAATTTGCAAACCCAGTTGTTTTCTGAAGAACACCTAAAGCTCTTGGAGTTTTGAATAGGTAGATGTTTGGATGGGGCATAAACACAAAAATAATGACTGGCATGTTTATTGCTACTGCTGTGGAGAGTTGGTGCTGCAGCTTGCTCACACATTCTCTCTTCCCTGTTTAGGTATTGTTTGCTAGGCTTGCATATCCAGAGTGAAACTTGCTTTTCAGTGGTGCTTTTCAGAAATGCTTGCTTGGCAGCATCTGAGAGACCCATTGTGAGTGGCATTGCTGTTCACCCTGCACCCCTGATTTTGGAAATCTCATGCTTTTGTTAAAATTGTGCTACCATCGACATCTGTTGGATGGGCATGGGGCTGAAAAAAAAGAGGCTACAGAATTTAACTTCTGCTGTCTACTCTGACTAATCATTATCTGTGTTTTTAGATATGGGGTCAACATTCACCTGTTTTCTCCCTTTTTGGAACACCTGCTTTATTGGTAACCTGTACCTGTCAAAACAGATCTGCCTAGCTGGCCTGTGTCGTAAAAAATCAAATATCTTTACAAAAGCATGTAGCAATAGGACAAAGGGGAATGGCTTCAAACTGAAACAGGGTAGGTTTATTTAGATTTTAAAAGAAAAAACTCTGGGGGTGGGGCAGCACTGGAACAGGTTTCCCAGAGTTGTGGATGCCTCATCCCTGGAAGTGTTCTTGCTGCTGAGCAGCCTGGTCTAGTGAAAGGTGTCCCTTTTAATGGCAGAGGGGTTGCAAGCAGATGGTGCTTAAAGGTCCCTTCCAACCCTGTGACTGTGTGAATCACATGTAACAGTGGTGGGGAAATTCCACACAGCCCTGGGAATGGAGGGTACCATCATTTGTACAGCTGATTTGTTGCCCTACTTTTTTTTCCCTAATAAGCAAGTGGATCAGTGTCTGTCCAACCCCTTGAAGTAGAAGATAACTTATTCAAGTGGGTTTTCTGTTTATTTCTGCTTCGTTAGTGCAGGGTACAGGACATCCCATAACAGCATCTGGGATGTGGTGTGGAACTGCCATACTTTATGGTTATCGTGGAAGTTGTATGGGAGTGATCAAGGACATAACGAGTCAGAAAGGGATGGCTACAGGTGGAGGAGTGGGGACAGAATGGACTTATATGTATAAGACAGTGTTTTGATCCATTTTCTTGAAGGATTTTTGCTGTGTTATTCTCCTATCTTAACCAGAATGAGAATTAGCTTCAAGGCAGATCCATGTGCCGAAATGTGCTGATCATTGATTAAACAGCTCCTCTAGGGATCTGAGGAACAGCATAAACTGCAAAGTCATGCCACTCATTGCCAAAATAACAGCAATGTGTCTGCTAGATAGAGGTTTAAAGTTAGCTGTGGGGCTTGGCTATCCTTTGCTTTTGAAGGTTTCTGCTTTCCCTGTTTTGAGGGTGTCAGTGTTATTAATGAGTGTACAGGGTGGTTACCTTGCTACACTGCCACACATCTTCTATTCCTTTAAGCCATTTGCTTAAATAGCCTTGAAATACACACCTTCTTTGACTTTATTTTCTCTTTGCTGTGCTGATTCTTTTCTCAGAAAAGTTTTCCAGTGGAGGAGCAACATTTATCATTAATGGCTCTTGCCATTGAAGACAAAGAGGTTTTACAGAAATCATGGCAAATGCCTGTAAGACACCAACTCTCTTAAAAGCTCTGAGTCCACTGTTACAGTCTCAGAAGGTGGAACTGATTTTGAAATTGAACTCTGCACAATTGTAAAGTCAAGCTGCATTCCTGTCTGAAGGCAGATGATCTATAAGTCTGCAGAAACATGTCTGAATCTTGTGCCTGTTGACACTGACAGAGTGTCACATGAGTGAACCTGAATGCCTCTTACAGGTTGTCAAAGCTAGCAGGTTCCTAGAGAAGATGAGGGTTGGACCCTCTTAGGAGAGCTCCTCTGTCGAGTAAGTCAAACGGGAGCATGAGATTGCAGTGTGAAATTTGCACAGATGTTTTTTCTGCTGCTTCTTACTGCTTAGCTGAGGCTCCAGTTAATTCAGAATCTTGCTTCACCATCCATTAGCTTAAATCTATCAAAAGGAGAGGAGGAGAAAGAAAATCCAACTTCGATGGAAACACACACAGTGCAAGAGGCAGTTGTATCACATTTGTATTCTGCTCTGTGCTTCTGTCACCCACGCTTGTAAAATACTCAGTGACAACAAAATGAAGTACGTATAATTTCCACATATACAATAATTCATTGTATTTGCTGAGTAATTGCTGGTAGCTCTTCTATGGTAACTTATTTTTCTGCTTGTTCCAGACTTCCATTCCTTGTGCATGGGGGGGGACATTTAGTAACACATGAACTGAAGATAAACTAAGCAATTTGTTCTTAATTGGCTGAGATATTTTGCAAGACACTTGAAAAATATAACTTTGTATAATGCACCTGAGAATTCTGGGGCATCCCATGACAATAATTTTTGGGAGAAAGGCAAAGTAGTGGAAAAATGAAGAGTAGTTGTAAAAGGATGCATTTTCTTCTCTAGAACACCTTAATCACTCTGTTTTGTGCTCAAAGCTTGCTTGTAATACCAATGAAACAGTCATTAACCTGTCAGAATAATACTGTTGTGATGGCAATGCTGTATTTGGATAACTGAAGCCAGCAGAACAATTTACAGTTTACATGGTTTGCAGAGTCCCGTGAAGGAGTCCTGCCTCTCCCAGAGCAAACCCGCTGTACAAGCTCAGGGTCTCCCGTGCTGAAGTTCTCCTACCTCGTGATATGCCATGGTCAGCAAGCAGACCTGAGGACTAGCAGGACAAGAACAGGACAGCCTACAAAATACTGAGGGGTAACAGCCCCAGTACACTCTCCCCAAATGCCATTTTTAGCCAAGTGTCCCCAAAGGTCTTTTGCTTCTCTGTAAGGACAGTGCCCACAGATTACTCTGAGCACAGCAGTGCTTTTGATGGAGCCACATGAAGAGGTGTCTTGCCAGTCCCCGTGCTGGGAATGCTGTTGATCAGCAGGGCAAACACATGTGTGTGGGACAGGAGTGTGTGTGCATCACTTTGGTGTGACCTAGGGAGATGTCAGGTAGCTGAAACGTTTGCTAGATTGCAGAACCAGTGGTTGTAATCCACCGTGGTGAAAAGTGGAACAGATTTTAAAGAACTGTGTGTGAAAAATTATTTGTCACTGGATCGTTGTAGCAACTGGAATATTCAGGGATTTAAATTGCTGGTAGAATGGGCTCCACCTTAAAAAAAGTGTGGTGACAGTGGGTATGTTCCTTATAAGCATGACCAGGTCAGGCAGAAGAAAACAGTCTCCAGCATTATACATCCAACACTGGGCTGAGTTAAGGGAAGTTCAGTTCTCCGCAGAGCAAGTGTGAGCCACAAACTGATGAAGGTTTCACGTCTTTGCATCACTCACACAAATTGTTCTCAGTTATCTTGAGAATACAGTGAATGTTATTTGGAAAGACATGAGAAGATGTAACACAATTTGCCAGTCATGAAAGCCATCACAAGCAGGTAGTGTCTTTCAGCAAATCAAATACTGTAAAAACAAAGTGCCATTCAAGATACGCCCAGCTTCCTGAGGCTTTCACTGAGACCCTACTATTTGCTGGCTGCACAGGTGATGTACTCTGAATGCAGCTATAGAATCACAAAGCCATTTAGGCTGGAAAAGACCTGCAAGATCATCCATTCCAGCCATTAAGTGGTGTCCTGGCTTCATGGCTGCAGGTTGGTTTTCTGTGCTGATGAGCATCAGACAGAGGGGTAGCCCTTTGGCGCAGCCTGTGGTTTTGGGAAAACTAGAGGTGGGTCGTGGGTTGTGGCCACCACATTACTGCTGTAAGGCTGCCAAAAACACAAGAGACAAATCATTGGTACATAATCATTTCAGGCACCACTGCAGCAGCGAGTGGAGAGAGGCCATTGTCTATGTGGGGCTGTCACATCCACTGCCACCCTTGTGCAAGCCCCAGTGCGTGCAGCCAGTGACCCAAACATCTGAAACAGCTCGGAAACGCTCGGGTACCTGGGGTTAGATAAGGACAGCGGCAGCTGTGGAAGGAAAGCAAATGAGGGGTTCGGTGATATAAAGCTTGAGCTCGATAGAGAAGCTGTAACAGTGCTGCTGAGGTGGCTGAAGGCCACGTTAATCCGCCCTGCTGCCCGTCCCAGAGGAGGTGTAATCCACATCAGAGGATGTGTTTTTCCCAAAACCACGCAGCACCTGGACAGCCACGGGCTGTCAGCGGGCTCAGCGCTCGGGGCTGGTGGGGCTGGCAGTGCCCCGCTCGCAGACCAGGCAAGGCATTTGCAGAATATTCCTAATTCACAGGTGTTCGGTGAGAAAAGCTGTGCGTGTGCTGCAGGATGTGATCTTTAAAGAGAAGCTGTTCAAGGACTTGTATGATTTGTGTGAACGAGGAGGAAATTTTTGACTAGAAATAGTTGGTCTATGGCTTTGTTTCTCTTATTCAAGCAGTTTCCATAGCAAAATAAAATTCTGCAACATACAGATTTCTGCCAGAAATCACTCAGGTTTGAAAAGGTTTGGCTCAAAACATTGAGCAGAAATATTAGGCATACCTTTTTTTTTTTTTCCTGCAGGTCTGTTATTTGAAGGTCTTTTTTTCTGCTTACTTATAATTGCAAACGTAAAATTATATACCACTTTGAATAGCATTAGTGGGGGTGGGGGTTGTTTATTTTCTTTCTTTGTTTCCAGTTGAGAGTGCAGGGGTTTATCTGTTTTTCCGTATCATGTTAATGCCATGAATTCGACAGAGAAGATTCTACTTTCGACTTTGGTATCCAGAGAAAGGATGTGGAGTATGAAGCAGGAAAACAAATTAAGGATCTAGCAAAGGACCCCTATGCTTGCTAATTCTGTTTGTGTGTAAATCTGTGTTCATTATTTGGATTTTTAGAGAGAATTTCATAAGTTTGTGGTTCAGTGATGGAAATAACTAGGAGCTGGGAAAAAAATTATTTTGGGTTGACCAAAGCCATAAGATGTTTTTCTTGCTAACAGGAGGAAAACAGGGTGTCATTTCAGATATACTGAAATATTATATTTGCTTTGTATCACTTCTTTATCTCTTTATGGTTTGCAGATTCCTTGAGTAATTTTATTTACCCAGAGTTCAATTTTGAAACTAGATTTGATGACCAAAATTGTGTTCCCCAGCCCCTCTGCTGCTCTTTCCTTTGCATTCAGCAGTCCCCTTAAGAGCAGGGGAAGCACAGCCTGTGTTCCACAGAGCAGCAGTGGTGTGAACTGGGTTCATTTATTCAGTATTGCCTGTGGTGCCTCAGGAAGTGACCTATGCATTTGTCCCTATGGAAAAACCACCACCAAAGGCAGATTTTCCTGCCACTCTAACACCCCTCTAAATAGAAGACTGTCACGCTCTCTTTTTTATAAAACCTGTAACAATCTTGTTGCCTAAGCATGATATCAGACCTTACTTCTAATCACCATAGGAGTAATTAACAAGTTATTTGCATGAAGAAATATTAATGGCAGTCTGAACAGAGTTCAACAGAAAGAGGCCCTGACTGGAATGGCAAAAAAAAAGGAGTAATATCATCAACCTCATTGTCCTCTTGCTGTCTTTGTCCTATAAATAAGAATATTTGGGTCAAGGAAATGGTAAAGAAACTTGCTACACATTTTTTCAATACCAGTAGCTCTGTATCTCCTGGCTCAGCAGTCTGTATTTTCCCATACATAATGACCTGCAATTAATCTGAAGTAATTTATCCAATCAAATGCTCGTGCCTTTGGAATCAACACCAGTGGGGTGCTCAAAGGAAAAACAAATCTCTTATGACATCAATTAATCCATTTCAAGAAGGAGCTCGTTCTATAATGTCTTGCAGGCTAGCAGCCCTATAAAAAATTTGGCGCTTTTATTTTCCCCTAAATATTTTAAAAAGTTCGTTTCTGATACTAGAAATAGCTACTTACTAGTGTTTTAGGACAGACTGGTTTTTGGTTTTCTTTAAGTCTTCAGTTGCTTACAAGACATCACCTTGCCTAACATACAACCCTTCAGTCTTCTTCAGTCATTTCTTCTTGGGAAACTAACATCTTCATAACACTTCCTTAATGTTGCCATCCTTTTATGATGGTAAGGCTTCATTTATCTTAAGAGGAATTACTCCCTTGGCTTCATTTATACTGTAGAGATAATATCTGCTGTTGTCAGAGACTTGGTCTGATGGATGTATCTCACAGTCATGAAAGATGGCTTAATCTGGTCCAAAGTTATTCATGGGGTTCTTGGCTGAATAACTCAGTGAAATGGTTTCACAGATCTAAAATGCAGTCACCAGAGAGCAGATGTTTGGTTGCATTATTCCTCCTATCGGGCAGGAAAATTGGCTTCTAAGTGTGACCAAAATTCTCCAAAGACAGGAGGACTTTAAAAAAAATTAATTTTCAAAAGAACTGAATGATTTGCTGAGTAAGAGTCTACTTTTCGTTATTCTTTTGATATTTGTTTTCTGGTTTCAAAATTCCTGCTGAGATCATGCTGATTCCTGGTTCTACAATGTTTGCCCTGGTACAGAGGGCTAGCAAAACAGCTGTTGGCTTTTAAATCCCATTGCACAAGTCTCGTACTAAATTCTACCATGGAGTGCATGGAGAGCACACTTGCTGTTTGCAATGATGTGAGGTGGAATGATTTAAAAAAAAAAAATTGCTGTATTGCGGGACAACAAAATGCAATAATTTTAAAATTGCCATTCCTCTTCCTTGTTATTCAAAGTAGGGGTGGATGGCCATAGCAAAGTTCTGACTATTATGGCTTGTAGAATTCAATTTAGCTTGATGATCTTCAGCAGAAGCCAGTCAGTGATGCAGGTAATTTAAAAAATAAATTAAAAGGGGAAAGTTTGTTTATTTTTCTCTGTTATAAAGCATTCAACAAGGGAAATAGGAATCAGGAATGAAATCTACACTGTTTTGCAAGACGAGGTGAATGAATCAGTCAGTGACACGTTGATGAGAACAGAGAGAGCACAGTAAGAGTGCTTTTTCAAGTAAAGCTCATACCAAATCACAGGGCAGAGGAACATATTTTGAGACATGTGCATCCTGTGTCCCAGTGAAATGGTAGTATCAATGCCTGTATGGGTTCTGATTGGCACTTCATGAGCAGAGAGAGATGAAGTAGATCAGGATACCTGAGTCCTCCCAGACCTCAGGTCAGCATGGGTTTTTTATGTGGTGCTTTGTCCCTTGTCATCTCCTCCATCCTCTTGTAATAGAAAAAAGCATTTTTGTCTCCTGTCTCCCTTTGCCCTGAAGCTAGATGTGTGAGGTGTCCACTTCAGGAGTCCAACCAATCATGTCCATTTCCTTCATCCTCCTCAACATTTCGTGTATCAGAACATCCAGGTTTTTTCTGCTTTAAATGAATACTTCAGTGTGACTATCCAAGTTGTGCAGCTCTTTTGGGGTGTGTTTACTTACAGGTGTTGGGTGGCAAAGTGTTCAACAGTCTGGCTGCCCAGCATCAGGCCCTTTTCAGGTTTGCTCCCAGCTTGGTCTTCTCAATCCTAATTTACCTTTGTCTCTTACAGATTTGGTTTTGTCTACCTCTGATGATGAGAGAAGGAGGAAGCTAAAACTTCCTCAGTCACTGCATCATGTCAGAAAAGTAGACTGAAATTGCTGGGAAGTATTCATTAAGGCATTCTGAGCAGCAATTGCACTTTTAGAGGTTTTTTTAAGCCTGAAGGGCCTCAGTGAGAGACTCATAGTTTTGTTCAAGCCATCAGTGATTCAAGACTGGTAGTTTTTAAAATTATTTCCTTTTAAACCTTCAAATAGCTCTTTTGCTGGAAGGTTTTGTTGATAAGTTGTTAAGCACAGTGGGTAATGGAAGTATTTCAGTTCAGGTGAGTGACAGGTGGAAATTGAAAACTAATATTCAGGACTTCTCTCTCCCTCTGCATTAGTGTAGCAGAAGCAGTTCATGCCTTGTTCTATCAGTTTGCTGTAAACAAAGGATGAACATTTGAGCAGTGACAGCTTGCAAACAAATGCTGAGGTGCTGGGAGCACTTATCCTGAAAGTTGTGCAAAACTCCACATTTAATATATACACAGTGTATCTGTGTTGGACGAGTATGAATTACCTCAGATAGAGCTGGACTTTCAGTGGGAGGGGACAAGGCAAATGATAGTGATGTAAAGGGGAGGTAGAGAAGAAAAGGGAATGGAATGGTGTTAAAGGAAGTGGTTTATTGAGCATCAGTTGTTTTGGCTATGACACAACATTACAAGATTGACAGTCTCCCTTTATACCTTCCAGACTGAGCAGAAGATGGGGTCCCTCCAAATGGTCCTGGGTGCATGAGGACAAATAGATAAAGTCAATTATGATTATGTTTTGAGTCTTGCATCTAGGGGTATGTACTAGAAATACTGATATTTCCAGTACTCATTACAAAGGCTGTCCTTCACCATTGACCAGAGCAATTGCTAGCTCCATTAAGGCCGCATATGAAAAGTGCTTTCCTATTTCAGACAAAACATCTCAGGAAATGGAAAAATCAAATGTTTACTGACTCACTCATTCTTATGTGTTGTAGCAGTACTATATTTGCTCAGAAAGATAATTTGACAGTTTGAAAAACTGGCTGCAATAAAACTGTTTGCTGAAGTGAAAAGCCTCAAATCAAAAAGCTTTTCCAGAGTGGACCAAGCTCAAACAATTTACCTACTCATGCATATGCTAACAGAGAATGTCATATCTCTAAACCAGCCCTATACTGCAGAGCTGTTGAATCAGGATTATGGCCATGCAGCTCCTTTATTGGTGTGCCTACAGCACTTAGAGCTCTACAGTTTCCTTTGTTGATGCTCTAAACACAGTAATATGTGTCTTGTCTCAGGAACATCCCCTAGAAAGGTATGTAAGCTTTAAAAGTATACTCCAGGGAAGCACACGTTTCTTTTCCTGTCTGCTTCTGTCTGTGCCTGCAGCTCATGGCACTGCTCCGTTGGCAATGCCCTGATTCACTGCAGCCAGTGGAGTTACACAGGTTTATAGCAGAAATTGGCTCATGTCTTGTGTGAAGGGTGAAATACAACCCTGTGCACGTAGCCTACGTTTTATGTACTGGATGGCATTAGGTGGATTAAGTGGGACGAAATTAGGCCAGAGTAACTGGGTTTTCCTCTCATTTCTGGTTTGCTCAGGTTAAGCAGTGATTAATGCAGGCACTCAAACTCTTTCTAAATGGTTGTATTACTTAAAAAAGCACTAATTTTTTAGAAATCTTCATTCTGGTGATTGAACTTGTGGCTCCCATCCTGGCCATTGTTACAGACCTGAAAATGAAATAGGAACAAAAAATAAATGGCAGATAAAGTCCATGGATATCCACTTTTCCTGTTAAATTACAGGACCTCTGACATCTACTCATTCACATTTTAGAATGTAGCTATGCTACAAGAGATTTTCAGACCACCTTTCCTCTTACTCTTGCTATGTTTTTTTCATAGAATTTACTAGATCTTTGGTTCTCTTGAATTTAGTGGCAAAGCTTCTACTGATTTAGTGGGGTCAGGGTTTGACCCACTATTTACAAGTGCTTCCCTCCCCCCCCCAGACATAGAAATGAAAATCATTAGGGCTGAAAAAGACCTCTAAAATCATGCTATCCAACCTTCGATGGAACACTAGCTGGTTAGCCACTAAACCATGTCTGTAAGCATCACATCTCCATTTTTGAACACTTCCAGGGACAAGGATTCCACTTCCCTGGTCAGCCTGTTCCGGTGCTTGACCAATGAAGAAATTTTTCCTAATGTCCGATCTAAATCTCCCCAGGAACGACTTAAGTTTTATCTTACTTAACATGAAAAAGGCCAATGCCTAAAATAAATAATTAAACAAATGGACTATCTTGCCTTGATTTCAAATGTTTTCCGGGGGACATTTTCACAGTACAGTTCGTTTATAAGCACATATGCTGTGTGTGCTGACAGACAACGAACACCAATTTACCAAGGCATTTCTCTTCCACCCAAATGTGTGTTTGGCTGTTTTAAGTCAGCCCTCAGTGTATGCTCAATTTTTTTTTTGCTGTCACCTTCCACTCTGCTCTGCTACTGTCGTCTCCCGGCCTCACAATCTTACGGAAAGACAATCAACTCAAATTAGCTTCTCTGCACAAAAAAAAGACCTGGAGCTTTCTGGAACATGTGGCATCACACTGAAAAGCTGCTAACGCCAAGTGACTTCTTCAGGAAGTTTCACTTCTTGGTGATTTGGCCAGAAAGCAAGTGCTGGGGATATAAATTAGGTTGACAGAAGTAGAAAGGGTGGGTTCTCAGATGCATTTAGGTCACGAGTCTGCCTGTCGAGGGATTAGGAAGAGGCTGTAGGTAAGTTTATTATCCTGCAGTTTGCTACCACCCTCCGAGCACCTGGAGGCTGCTGCTGTCAGGTGAGATATTGACTGTGATCCGTGACTGCTCTGATGCTTTTATTCCAGTGCCAGGAGTTTATCTGCTGCTGAATGGGTACAGGTCAGGCATCCGAGCTGCTTGTGTTTCCAGTGACTACTTGCCTTGTGAGCATCATCCTGAGTAGGGTACCTGAGAAAATCCATCCTAATGTTGTCTTTCAGAGCGCGAAGAAGCTTGATGTGGGTTCCACAAGAGATATGGGCTGTCAAGATGTGGATGTGAAAGGCGAGGCTGGATAAAAGAATTACAGTGCTTTTGACAAGAGCAGCGGG
This sequence comes from Erpornis zantholeuca, assembly GCA_013400515.1. NCBI lineage: Eukaryota > Metazoa > Chordata > Aves > Passeriformes > Timaliidae > Erpornis > Erpornis zantholeuca. The sequence continues at coordinate 33,917 of VZTN01001933.1, read as the reverse complement.
AATATAACAGGGAAATTTGGCTGAGGAATGGTGTTTTTATCACAGCTTAGACCATAGGACAGGCTGCTGTATCCCTCAAGGGTCCAGATAATATAGGGAAAATAAGCCTAGAAATAAAAAGCACTTAAGAATTTTAGTCTCACTTTTCTACCCACTTATTACTATCATAGCATAGCTGAGTTTGCTAATGAGATATCGAAATCAATTATTGAAGTTTGCTTTCTCAAAACTGTAGGGGAAAAATATTTTTAAGGTCAATTGCCTTGTCTTTTTTTTTTTTTTTTAATGAGAAGCTACAGTCCTTTTTAGAATGGTTTTGAAGATAGGTTTTGAGGAAGGAAGAATTACTATGGTCAAAATGAAAAATATTTCAAGAAAACCAACTTTAGTGTTGTTCTACTGCTGGGGTTTTTAGCACATGAATCAGAAATGCAGTTCCCTTCTGTGCATGATGAAATAGAAGAAATTTTAAGAATAGGAAAATTTGCAAGAAAAATTGTTACTATGTGAAATTGCAGGAAATTATATGAAATTTGTTCATGTACCATCCAGTCTTCTCTTGTAGATTTTGTTTAAGATGGAGGTGTGTTCCTAAATAGCAGGTTTCCTTTCCACCAAGAGGCTGTTACAATAATGACATGATTGCCATCCCTCTCTTCATGTGAGCACAGACTTCTGATGGAATATTAACCAGTGTCACTTGAATTGCTTCACCTCTGGAAGGCCTGCAGTCTTTGGGTAAAAGGTGGGAGAATATCTTAGCACTCCACTGTTCTTTATAATCTCTGCCATTCCTTTTGAGGGTGTGTTTTCCTTTTTTGTTGGAAAATCTGCTCTTTGACTTGTGTGCAGCTGCCACAGGAACAGCTGTGAGTGCTGTTTTCTGCTGCCAGTCCCGATCTACCTTCTACATCCACAGCTGCACACAAGCCCAGCTGGAGATGCCAGGCCAGGCTCTGATGACACTTGCATCTCTGTCATCTCTGTGAAAGTTTGTGAAGATCAGCAGAACTTAGCCCCGCTGGTTCTCTGATGGATTCCACTTGCCTGTGCCATGGGATTCATTCTGTCTCTGCTACAAACTCACCCTTGAAACCTCTCTCTGCACTTCTACTTTCTGCCCCCTTGACTTAGACTCTCTCTGGAAAAACATCAAAGCTAACCTCTTCCATCTTTCTTACTTCAAAGTGTACATTTATTTGCGTTGGCCTTCTTTAGGAGTGATACCAACGCTCACATCTACAACACATCTCACTTGCGCTGGGAAACATTTCCATTTCACCATAGTCACATTGGAGGGGTCTGCAGGAGTCAGGCAATGAAAAGTCTGAGAGCCCTTTTCTTCCCTAAATGCAAAAGAGAGAACACTGCAGCAGTGGTGACTGTTTTGGGGATGTGCAGTTACCTCTCTGTGATAAGGAGCAGTGCTTTTTCTCCCTTTTTGTCACTCCTAAGAATTCTTCATAGGAAACACTACCATCCAGAAGCTTAGAGGTGAGATTACTGGCTTTAGAAGTGCAGTTTTTCAGAGCAATCAGGTTTCTCGATCAAGTTTTTAATTAATTTCAAAGTTCTTGATTGATCTTAGTGCACAGTAAAGAGATGGACCAATATATAGGAGTGGATTTTTCTGTTACCGCCTCCTTCTCCTTGGTATTGCTGTGCTCTGGCCCTCTGTGACCCCTGATCCGGGCAAAGCATCCTGAGAGATAAAGCCTCCTGTTTCACCCCAGCTTCACCACCCTCTTAGTCAAGAATGTCTTCCCAATATCTAAAGCTGTCCTCTTTCAGTTTAAAGCCATTGCCCCTTGTCCTATCACTCTATGCCCTTCTCAGAAGACCCTCTCCAGCTCTTTCATAGCCCTTTTTGGTACTAGAAGGTGCTCTAAGTCCTAACCTTTTCCACAGTTAAAATTCTCTCAGTCTTCTCTTTCACTTCTGGCCAGCTTTCCTATTTGAGAGTGATGGAATCACTGGAGAGACCAACATTTGTCTTATAATTCAGCATACCTTGGATTGCATCAGACCTTTGAAATTTAATCTGTTTTTCTTGATTAACTTTAAAATATGTATTTTGTCAATCCTGGAAAGCTTTGTGATTGGCATTCCAAGCCAACAAGTGGAAAACCAGGTGGTTTGCAGCATCCAGGAAAGAAAACCATTGAAAGAAGGTGTAGCTAATTTTGTACCTTGGCAAGGACTGAAATGTTTCAGTTAATAGATACAGGCCTAAATCTCAGTCAGGAGAAGAGCCCTGGCTTCATTGAAGCCCTGCCAGTTTAACTGGAAGAGAGTAGAACCTAGAGAATACAAGACCTGTACCTGCCATAACAAGAATAATACTTGGAGTTTGGTAATATTTTGGTAAAATGGAATGACAGAGTGTTCAAGGAAGGCTTGTAGCATAGGGTGCATTAACTATTACCCTATTATTATTCTTGTCAATATCCAAAAAACCTCAGCTTGATGTAACAATTGTTTAAAAATACTTTATTTCTTGAAGAAGGTCTTGGATTTGGCTTGTTATTTTGGAAGTATCTGAGTTGGCTGAGCAAGACACTACAGTGTGGTACTCATAAGTGAGTATATAGATAATAAACCTTTGAGCACTGTTTAGAAGTGTGCTTCTCAGAAATTGAGTGTTTTTCTGAAAGATGCTGTTCCATGTCCAGCTACCTTCTAGAGCCCACAGGGTGAAAGGAGTGGTTTAAACCAGAAGCATGGTTTGTTGCTGACTGAGTGGCATGTTTCAGAGCCAGTTGGCAAGAGGTGAAAGAAAATCACATGTGTTCAATGTGGGATATGGGCATTAACATCAGACGAAGCCTTCTGCTGTTTAAGAATATAAACTAGAAAAAAAAAACAAATGGAGAGGGAAGCAAGCAATTGATCCAGTCAGATTTAAGGTGATTGATGTTATGCCACTGATTCACAGAGGGCACTGGGTGATAAAATGCCATTTGGGGCCTGATATTTGATGCACTGGCTGCTACACTTGGGTGTATACCTGAGAGTGGTGCTACGCTCTCTGACTTCCCTCAGTTTTAGTACAGATTCCATTTGTGAGATTCAGTATCTGTCCTGTTGTCCTCTTTATTCATCTACCACCCCTCAGACTCCTTAGATCCTCTCAGCTGCCGTATTCTCTAGTCCAGCTGTTTAGTCTCCCTCCCAGAGCTCTACTACTGCAATTTATTTCGCCCTGTGTGGATTGATGTTGCTTCCTTTTCCCAGTAGGGCTGGATTTAATCTCAGATAGGTTTTCTGGATTATGTTTATTACAAAATAACTCACATTTTTAAGAGTTCATAGCATGTCATGTTAATCTCTTGGTGCCTAGCACAGGTGAACTCCTGTTGTCCTCCATACACATGCTCTGTCTTGACTGCATGGATTTATCAAAACCAAACATAAAAATATATACAAACAGCAGGGTTCTTTTTTACCTGCTGTTACTTCCTTTAACATACTGTATTGTTTTATCTATCTAAAACCTTACCTAAGAAACTCTAAGACTATATTGCAAGAAAATTGAGGCATGTAAAGAGGAAGCTACAAGCTCTGGTGACATGCGTAGTGTAGAGGTAGCCTCAGCTGTGTTTCTTGTTCCAGTTGTGTCAACAAAGACCTATGTTACTGTGCAGAGGCCAGTTAAGTAGAAGAATGCTCCTTGTCCCCTCACTCATGCTTGACTGGGTTGAAGACAAAGGAGAGCTCAGGCAATGGTAAGCTTTGTGTCTGGGGGAAGAAGAATAGACGTGGTGATGCAAATAATGCACTGCAACTTCAAGAGCACAGGCTCAGCTCTAACTCAGTCTCTGACCCTGCTAGTCCTTCACAGGTTTTGACCTCTGAAAGAAGGTACCTGCTACCACTGCCTTAGCTTGCAAGCAGTCGTGAGGACGCACAAGAGTGGAGTAAATCTTCATACTCAACGGATAATGGGAAAGATTCAGTTATTGTTTTTATGTGGGCAGATTTGTTAGCTGCCAGATTTTGCAGCTTATAGCTGCTGCGTTTTGCACTGGGAGCCTAAAGAGTTAGAACAGCCTTTTTTTCCTCAGATGGTTTTCCTTTGGCTTTTTTTTTGTTTCATATTCCCTAAATGTTCTGTGTTTGAGCATTGTCCCTGCAACTCTGAGTTGGAGAACTTTACTTAGTTTCACCTTCCTAATAGTAACACTTTATTCTGACAGCTGTAGCTTTAGCAGCAAGCCCAGAGTGTTAAGAGTGTAGGATGTGTAAAACTGCGAGGTATTTGCATCTCAGGTGGCAGAAAGTGAGGTTAAAAGTGTCATTGGTCCCTGATGGTACATCCACAGCCTGCAAGCATGGGTTGGAAGATGAATTTTCCCCTGCTTCACAATTTTTTGTGTTATATCAAATAGGAGCCCATCCCCTACACAAGATGCAGATAAAATCTGCAGGGGTATTACCTGAGGACTTTGCCTTTTTTTGGAGCTACAGCTCCATTTTATTCTTCCTTTTTGTTCCTCTACTTCTTCTTTCCACATAGGCAAAACTCACTTGCTTTGCCATTAAAGTGAGAATGCTAACTGCAAGTTTTTTTTCAAAGAATGCCAATGAGAATTCTGGACTATTCAGAAGTATGAAGTCAACCTTTATGGTATAAAATTTATTTTTTGAGCCATGGCTTTTTGGAAAAAAATGTTTTACTTTCCTTGGACAGCATTCTGTTATTTAAAAAGTGACCATTAGAAACAGTTTTCAGCCGTAGCTGCATTCATTTTCTTTGGTGGTCCAGGGTTCTCAGCCAGACTGCATCCATGTAATACAGCAAGGTTTCCAGGAAAGGGTACAACGCTGCCTTGGAATGGCAAATATACAGTGCTTCTCTATAACATTCTTTCACCTCCAACCATTTCAGTCCAAGGGATTCCCAAGTTGGATGTGATTTCTGTGTACAGAGGAGAAAAACAAGCATATATTTATGAGGCTTTAATTCTCTAGAGAGCCACATGAGCAGAGAGAGAGAGAGATGGAAATAGCTGAAGCAGATTTATCTATTAATTGGAGGTGACATCCATGAAAAATGTTTTGTGCTTTTTTTGCCCAGCCATGCTTTGCCTACCAATGTCTTCACAGCATTAATCACAGCTAAAAGGTTCTGTGGGAAACCTTTTCCGCTATGTTAAGAAATGCCAGTGTGGATATGGACTTAAGGTTTTGTCCTTCTTCACAGGGTTTGCCTGCTGCATAGAGGGAAGGAAGGCTATCAGTGGAGGGGTTTAGCCCTGAAAAGGAGGCAAGCATCTCCTGCTGAAAAGATGTTTATGTTTTGTTGCTCTTCAGGAACTGTAAGCACGAGATCGGCAGCTGATAATATTTCCAGTGGCAGGAGAGGCAGCTTGTAAATGGCCTGACGTGGGCAAAAGACCTGTCTGTGCTTTTAGCTGGGATCTAGATTAAGAGGAGCAAATTCACCTTGCGTGCAAATTCAGTGATGAGAGAGAAGTGTGGTTTTGCATGGTGGCACAGCAGGACCAGCAGGACATCTTTGGCCTTGTGTCTGAGGGTACCATGTTCCCCCTCTGCAGGGCAGGGAAGGAGGGAGGACAGGACAGTACTGTCCAGAGAGGACCTAAAAAGGATTGTGAGGCTGCCTATCTGGGTGAATCCTTTTCAGGAACAGTGATCCCTAATGGACTTGTTGGAGAAACGATGACTTTGTGCATATGAAAATGATTTGGTTTTCTGGTGGTTTGTGTGCTGCCTATCACGCTGCAGGTCTAATTGCTGTCCTCACCTTGCTCTGTCCCCTATTTCACAATAAGACATCTGATGTGACCTCCTCATAAACAAATCCAGAATTATTTGGGGCCCGATTTACACACAAAGACCAAATTTCCAGAATGGACCATTGGTTATTTTGGCTTTATCTCCAACCAATTTTTTGGTTTGTGTTTGCAATAGCAATGGAGTGACAAAATAATGTCTCCTCTTGAAACATCAGCATGTCCAAAAGACTGTAAATCAGGCATGTTAAAAGCACATGAAATGATGAGAGCTGAAATCTGTTTAGAAAATCTGTTTCTTGCAGAGTCACGGCCATGTGAATGTGGAGAACTCTTGGAGTCATTATTTCACAGAACAGTGGCAGAGTGTGCTTTGGGGTATGTGTTGCTATTCACAGCACTGTCACTTGAGCAGGTACACAGAGCTTTGTGGTCAAGGTTTTCTGAAACATCCAGGCTTGGCCTAACCTTCCTCACATAGCATCTGATGATGCAATTTATACAGATGCCAGTAAATGAAGAGTTTAGGCCTAGTGCTGTGGAAAATCTTATACAGAGAAGTGTTGTCACAATTGGGAACCATTGTCACTGCAATTTTAGACTGGTTCTCAACCATTCCCTAAGGGAAGACTGACCCAAGCACTGAGACATCATACCCATGACTGGAGAGAGAGAGATCCGAAATCCCCGCATCGTAAATGTAATAGCCAACACACTATTGTCAAAACAAAAACATATGAGAAAAGATATGGGCTGCTAAGTAATAACATAGAATATTGTGATATTTGGAGTATGGTGTGATGAGACTGTAATGATATATGAAGTTTTAACAAACTGCTTTACCACATCCTTACTTTAAACTGTGCATCAGTTTCAACTTCAATGTTTGCATCAAAACCACTGGGGTTTTTTGAACTAGGATCTTTTTTAATTGCAGAGCTAATAAAAGCAAGGACAGTGTTATCACCTTCTGTTCAACTACCTTTTCTTTGAGATCTAACAGTGACAGATACTTTGTTTATATTAAATATTGCTCTGTGTGTAGCTGAAAACTGATTTTGCTTTGAAGGAAAAATTCTTCAGGTCAAACCAAACTCAGTACTGCTGTTTATTCTTACTATTGGGACTGGTCTAAGTGCTCCATTTGCTTCTATTGCAAAGCATCTTGCCTTTAATACCACACAAGTCTCTTTTGTGAATAAAAACCACAGTGTTAATGCATTCCCTGGCTTTTCAGTTTAGGAGGTGAGGCCTGTTGCAATGTGGATCCTGAACAGGAAACCACAAGTCCCTTAAAGTCAATAAATGAGGTCAAAAGCAACACTTCCAGGCTCCTGTGGAGCCCTCATTAGGGCAGCACAGGCACCACAAACCTGTGGGTGCAGGTCAGGGCCAAGCAGCTGCCCTTTGGCCAGTTCTACTTCTCCTGCAGATGGCCAGCTCCTGCTTACCTGCCTGCTCACACTGCCATAGATTTTGTCAAATCCAACAGCGGCACAGTTGCCCAATGTCTCTTCTTTGACTACAACTACATAACTTTGTAGTTATCCATTTTGCTGAATATGGCTGGAACTTAGTGTGTTATGCAGTCAGCCCCAGTGAAAGGAAAATCATCTCTGTCCCTATATCTTGGAGACATATCACCCTTTTTTCCTGATGCAAGGGTACTGTGATTTCCTCCATCTTGCTGAGCTGAAAAGAGCAAGGAGGTTATCAACCAGCTTTGGAAAAGATTTCTTGGAACCAGCAGATAGGGAATGGGAGAAGGGTCTGTGGCAGGTGCTGCATGGCAGTGAGGGACTGCCAGCCATCCTCTCCCTGGCAGAGAGGAAAGCCATGAATCTAAGGTCAAGGAATGAGTAGATTGGAAATGCTGATTCCTCTAGTCCTGCTGGGATTTAAGCTGGGCACACAGAGCTGTGTGGTTTAGCAGACAGATATGCCAACATCCCTCGCAAACGAGTCTTGTAACAGCCAGCTTGATTTGCTTCCTTCCCCTCTCCCCCTCAATCACATCCTTGGTAATACCCAGATAAATCTGCGTCTGTCTGGGCTCAGTTTCAGGATCTCTGCTGGAGGGTGATCAATGTCCGTGTCTCTGCTGGGGGATGCTCAGGGCTGGTTGAGCTCACTGCCAGACAGCTTCCACCAGCTCCAGGCCCCATGGTGACTCCCCATAGCCATCTGGAGCTGGTCATGACCAACCCAGCCCCCAGCCATACACTGACTAGTATGGAACAAAAGGTTGCTGAAGTAGCAGACGAGTAAGGGGAAAAGGGTGAGGGGCAGGAGGAGGAAGAGCACGGAACAGCCCCAGTAGCAGGTCTGGTGGCAGTCCAGGACCGTTTTCCTAATGGTGTTTCAGCCTGGAGGAAGAGTCCAGGAGCAGGGCAGAGAGGAGCCAGCATGTCCTGATCATGTCCAGTCCCTCTGAGGGTGTGTGGGGAGGGAGGTGTTAACCCACCACAAAACTCTGCCGAGGAAGCACCTTTTACTCTCTGAATAAACATCTCTTTCATTCTTAGGGGCTCTGTTTGCATACTGTAGAAATCCGATTTCACGTTTTGTTTAGCACTAAGAAAACATTATCTCAACCAAGCAAAAAACTGCTGAATTGTTGTGCAGGATCTGGTTCTCTCCTCAGCGGCATGAGGAAAGTCACTGATCTCAGGCCTGTCTGAGCTGATTTATACGAAATTCTTCTTCAAAAGTGCTTAAGGTTTCTGTGAATGCTAGGACTGCAGAGGAAAAATAGAGTTCCTTCTCCCAAACAGTTCTTGGTCACAGGCAGCAGGTCCTACATTACTGTGGTGGTAAGGCCCTGCTCAGGCTGGCCATGTTCAGCAGGGACTTCCTTCCCTCCTTCCTTCCTTCCTTCCTTCCTTCCTTCCTTCCTTCCTTCCTTCCTGCCTGCCTGCCTGCCTGCCTGCCT
>VZTN01001933.1:0-24175 GCA_013400515.1 Erpornis zantholeuca | reverse complement strand
CCTCCCTCCCCACCTTTCTCCCCTCCCTTACTCTTTCCCTTAGTCCACTCCTTCCCTCCTTCCTTCCCCTCCTCCCAACCAGAAGAGACTTTAGATACAGATTTTAACTTTTTATAACACCTTAGCCACAAAGCAAGCCCTGACTTTTTTAAAGACATACTTGCTCAGAGCAATTGATTTGTTTTTCCCCCTGGATCTGCTCTGCTCTAACCTGTGCTGGAGAACCGCTGGGCGCTGCGATGGTGGTGCAGGAGGTGTGAGCAGATCCTGGCTCGGACAGCGACACAGGCCTAAATCCAGGCTCTCCCGCATTCCTCCTCGGCTGTGCTGCAGTGTGGCCTCCTGCAGTGTCAATTACAGTGTTTCCAAGCTTGCAGGTGGAAGCAGCAGTGATCTGGGATCCTGGTGAGAGGTGTGGGTTTTCTGCCAGGCGCCTGTCTGTGCCGTCACCTACAGGCCTGCTGTCATGCTCTAACCCTTTAAAATACCAAGCTTCCACACATACACGCAAGTCTGCTAACAGCCTCCACGAAAAGTGTAAGTTTCCAGAAAAAGTACAAAGGTGCTTGACAGCTGATGACAATGATGTACTCTTTCAGCCAACAGAGAGTTCAGATGGTGCTGCTGAACATCACTGAACAAAGCCCCTTCAAACGCCGTGGTCGTGGAAACGTTTTCACTGAAGGACAAAGAAGGGCACAGCTACTGTAAATTGCAGTGATGATGCAAAGCAGCAAGACATTGCTGGCTTCTTAAGCTACTGGAAAATGATAACTTATTCTGGTCCCAGTCACAGATCAGGTCTCTGATCCCTTTCATCTCATTACCCTGCTGAGCAAACAGTAAAGCAATTTCAAGTTTCAAAACAGATGCCCTGCTGTTGGACTGGGGTAATGCCTTCCAAGATATAAAGTGGAACATGCCTTAAGTGGGTCACTCTTTATCTCCAGACTTTGCTTGCCTTCAAATGCCAAGCTGGGCCCCTGTCCCCACCCCTCTGTTGTTAAAAGAAAACTTAGCTGCATGTGGACAACTTTTTACAGCTGTTGGAGAGGGTGAAATCAGAGTAGGATGCCAAACTTTCTTTTAGCTTTATAGTTACAGTTGGAGACCACCACAGCACATTAAAATATCTCTTTTGTATTCATATTTCAGTCGTTTCAACAATGCTGTAGAAGAGTTGAGAGTTTCTAGGAAATTACAGTAAGATGTCTTTTAAAACTGGCAAGATTGATGAATGACAGCAGAAAATATAATTACAGTCAGTTGCCATTACAGGTAGAAATTCACTTGTGTGTGATTTGTTGTTCTTGGGGTTATTTCCTGATGGGAAGGAGTATTGCATAAGGCCAGGTTAGGGACAAATGTAGCAGTGTTTTCAAGGTGGTAAAGAAATGGTTTTACTTTGATCATTAATATTTTTTCAACCTGTTCTTCATTAGAATATTAGCCTTTTTCTTTCTAGCTTTTTTTCCACACAAAAGAGCCGTTTCTGGCTTTGAGACAGTTACAAGTGCATATGCATTGTGTGTAAAGAAAATACTCCCATTGCATTGCTTTCGTTCTGGCTTCAGTAGAAAAAGGCTCCTCATGCTACTTTCAAATCCTCCCTAAAAAGGCATTACACAGTTTAAGATCCATCTGTCCTTGGAAAGAAAACATTTTAAAATCTGCATTATCTCTAATAATTTCTTTTTTCCCTTCAGTGAACATTAAAATATACTGGGGATGGTTCTAAACTGAACCAAACAGAGCCCCAACCTTCAGTATATGTGCTAAGAGATACAGGTATAATTGCAGTTATTTTCTAAGCTGTCATTGATTTTAGTGGCTGTTTTGAAGTGATCTCGCTGTGGCTAGATGTAGAGAGTTGCCTGATCTTAAGCTGCCTGTAAAAAGCCCAGTACCAGACCTGTCAGTCATGCCTGGTGTGAGAACAGTGCCTGACTGCCATTGGTTTTGTTTTGAGTTCAGATTCCTTCAAAGGAAAAGCAAATGTGCCTTTAATTTCTGTGTTTTAGACAGGTGGAATCTTGACTTTTTGCTTTGCCTCAGAACAGAAGATTTTTCATCTTGTTCAGGTTTGTCACATAACGAATTCACTAAGGGGACAATCTTCTGAACTTAAACATCTCTGTTTTAGGAGAATTTCTTACAGGATCCACAGCTCGGTCTTCTAGCTCTTCAGGCAGCTAGGCCTATTTTGTGTGTCTTCTTGATTTTCTTATGAAAAAAATCACCTTAATGTCTATCACTGAAGAGATGCAGAGCAAGTAGCATAAGGTTGCACTTGTGGTTTATGTATTTTTTCAAGCAAATAACTAGATTAGCCAAGATAGAGTGAGATTTGTCTTCACCTCTGCCACAGAAAATCCCAAAAGAGGATTTTGTGTACTTGTGTATGGTTTATACAAGTTCAAGTTTCAAGTTTATTCAAGAGTCACTTCAACAAGAAAAAAAAAATCCATAAAGGTTGTGTTGCTTTTGTTTGAGAATCTTATTCCACTAGTTTGGTTGGAAGCATATTCTAAAGCAATATCCATGGGCAGGTTATAAATTCTTTATGTTTCATTTGAACCTCCTGAATGGTACTTCCATGGGAATCACCTGGCAGTTGGGCAGAATATAAGGGAGTGGTTATGGAAGGAAGAAAATGTACAGCAGGAAAACTGTTGTGACAAACAAAAATATTCTGCATTTTGAAAACAATGAATTTGACTTCATATTCTCTGTGGACTTTTCTGGGCAAGCAAATGCTGCCAACAGTGGCATCTGCTGCAGGACTGATGATGTGGCCCTTGCAGCAAGGAACTGAATCCTTCCTTTTTATGGTGTGTGGATTAGGTGCCTGGTGCTTTTTAATTATATTCTTATTAATAAGGGTAGAACATTGGGTATTGAGAATGCTTCTTGTAGACCAGAATAAAGCAGTTCAGACAATTCCAGAAGTGAAGCGCATTTCCAAAGCAAAAAAACGTCGCAGAAGATAGAGATCTGGTAAGTGTAAATTCTTTGTAAGCTGCACAGATGGCCCAGCCTCACAGCAGCAGGAGGACAGGAGCAGCCCTGTGTTTCCTGACGGTGCAAACAATGCTGACAGCCTTCTTCAGGGCTTACACCAGGCTGAGGAGCAGACCTGGAGGGGAACCCGCTGCAAGCTGGGAGGTGTAAGGAGCGCAGTCAGTGCAGTGTGAGCGCTCGCACAGTGCAAGGGTAACGAGCAGCTTTTCCATTTACAGCCCTGGTTAATGAAGGTTCAACAAATCTCCAGGAACGTACAAGGCAGAAATAGTAAGCAAATCTGTAAGACTTCTGATTTGTCAGTCATCTAGCCTTTGTCTGAGAAAGTTAGGCTTTGGCAGCACGCTGTACTCTCTTCGTAATGAATGTGATGCGGGCACTCTGCCAGCATATAATTATTCAATACGATGAAGCAGAATCCTATATATTTATCCTGTTTATGCATCGAAATTCATCCTTTAATTTTCTTTTCCCACATGCAAAATGAAATTTGATGTGCTGGTATTTGAATATAATACTACAGTTTGTGTTATTAAATTGCACAAAAACATTTGCATATGATAAGCATGTTGCAGACTGTCTCTGAAATTCCTTAATGAAAGAAGAAAAATTGGGAGTTCTTTTATTACTAATGGGGCTGTGTAGACTGGAAAAAACTGTATTTCACACCAGCAAACTAACAGGTGGCTTAATAGTGCTATGATCTGGAACAGGACAGGCTGGCATATATTGATTATAAATCAGCAGTTTCACTCTGTCAATACAGTAGCTTAAGGGCAACATGATTTGGTCTTGCTTTTATCTAGAATAGGGCTTTACATTCTCTACCAGTTACAGCATCACTTCTTTTTCACAATGCAGAAAGTTTCTGACTTTTGAAAACAAACCTGTTCAGAGCATGGTGTGTGGGCATTTTGTGAGAGGCTGCATTCTCTAGCTCTGTACTGCAGTCGTGGGTCACAGTTAATCTGAATTTGTTTGTCTGGTGGCACACAGTGGTGACACACTGGGTGTTGCTGGGGTGACACACAGTGCCCATATCCATGGTGTGCTTTGCAAAGACTTATTTTCCTTCATTTGGTGGAGAATACAGCAATATAAGTTCCATGGAGAATGGAGGAACCGAGTTTTGTTCAAATACACTGGAAGGCATCTGTGAGAAAGTAAAACCCAAGTGATTTAAGGAAATAACTTAATATTATGATCTGTGTCACTTTCAGCAGTACCTTTCTCAATAAATGGTTCCTACAAAATTTCCCTTCTGGCCATTACCTGGTTAGACCTGAGTATTTACAATAATTTAGAATACAGTGAGGTTAGTGTTTCAGTCTTTGATGCCAGTGTAGCCTGTCATGGACAGTCATTTGCCTTTAGCTTAGTAGTTTGAACTTCTAAAGGGAGCAAGAAGGGTTCTGGTGATGTAACTGAGGAAAAACCTACAGAAAAGGGTGCTGTTCCATGAGCTCAACAAATTCCTGATCTGAGTAGAAAGACAGACTTAATTTGGATTGGGGAAAGAGGGAGCGTCTGTGTAGGGTGTGGTTTTCTTTTAAGTTGGTTGTATTTTTGGAGGGGTGTGTAGGTTTTTCCTCCAGAATTTGAACTTGACAGAGGTTTTTTTTGGCATTTTGGAAGGAAGGGAGGCAGAGTATTAAAAAAAAAAAAAAAAAAAAAAAGAACTAAAAGTCTGACTGCAATTTAGAGGCTTGTAAAATAGGGAATTTAAACTGTATCTCCGTGAGGTTTTTTTTATATGGTATGAGTTTTTTCCAGCTTGAGTGAGAGTTTCTCATCATGCTGTCACAACTCACCCTTTTAGCTTTGGCACTTGTCTCCAGTGTGTCAGACAATGGGGGGAAGCAGGGCTGCAAAGGACTTGCTTTCTCCGCTATGTTTTTTTTTCAGCAGTGTAACCCTCGTAATGGGTCACAAGAAGTGTTGTGCTGCAGTGATGTTGTTGGCCACCCTGAAATTTTCTGCCAAAATAGCTTGGGAAAAGGATAGTTTTGCTGTTCTCAAAGAGATCAGTAGTGAAGAAAATGAGTTTGATAGGTTTTAGTTTGCCAAAAACCCACACAGCCACTTGCTTGCATCTGACTCAGCTTGGTGCGAGTAGCTGTAGCCTGGCTGTCATCTTTCCTTCTCATCTGAGGGACAACAGTGTAGTAGCTAGCTCATAGAATTCTTGGGACATATCTCTTTGGAATTACAAATGCTGAACTACAAAAAATAAAATGCCAGAAGCACAGAGAGGAAGTGACTTGCCAGAAGTCAGCAGAGGGCCAGGAGCAGGAACAGCCACCATCTTTCCAGGGTCCCAGTCAGGTGTTTCAAATGCATGGGAAGAACAGACCTTTTAGAAGTGCATAGCACTGATTTTGAGAGCACTGACATCTACCTGCAGAGATGAAAGTCTTGTGAATTACTTCCTTCCTCGGCAGCAGCAGGCATCCCTCACACTGAGGATTTGAGGCAGGCAGGAACTCCCAGAGGCTGCTGTTGCCAGGTGAGCAGCATAAACAGGTGTAAGCCTAGAGATACTTGGTTATGTTGCTCTCTAGCTGGGTTGTTTTTTCTATTTTAATGTGTTGCACAAAATGTGCCAGTTTCCATGGAATGCTGAACAGTCAGACAACAGAGTACAGTAACAAGAGGGAGTGATAAATAAATATGTTCACGAGCTTCTTCATGAAGTGTCAAACACGTAGAGCTGGTGGGTTATTCATTTTGCTTTCTCAAATGTGGAGCTGTTTTCCTAAATATCTATCCACTTCATTGTAGTGCAAAGGAACATGAAAACCTGAATACTGTGACAAGTAGCAAATTCCACTGTCTTTTCTTTCCTCTATGGAGAAGATATCTCTCCTCTCAGGAGGTGAGGATGCTGTCTCCCTGCTTGAGGAAATAAAAGCACTTTGCTATGGAGCTGTTTAGAACCACGTTCCATTAAATAAAAAAAAAATTCATGAGATACCTTGTCACCAGTTAATCTTTTATCATTAAATGCTTTATAGTTGGTCACTTCTGTCTATGGATCAAGGGAGAAAAATATCTCTGTTAGTGGAAACATGAATCTGAACTTCTGGACCTGAAAATGGGCTGTTTTAAGAAAGTTACATATTGAAAAGGTACTCGATTTCCAATGCAGAGTGAAAATAGGAGTTCACTGGTTTGCCAGGATACAGTATATCTTCTGGCAGTTCTGTTTTTAGATCTCATGTATTATTAAAAAATCGTAGCTGTTTTACCTCTGTTACAGTGTGGAGAGGGAAGGGGAATCCTGATTTGAGATGAGAGTCTTCCAGTGCAGAAAGAATGGGAAAACACAATATGGGACAATGCTATAATAAATTCTATGCAAATACAGTGTGAAAAAACTTCCTTGAAAACACAACAGTGAATACAGATAGAGCAACTATACATTGATTTCACCGACTGATGGATCTTAGTTGGAATTATTAGTATATAAAGCAAAATAGTAAGTCATATAATATTTTCAGACCCACACATTCTCAATTCAGGTTAAAATTTTGAAAATGTCGATCTTCCTAATCTCTCCAAAGATGTGAAAATCCTGTAGTCAATCACAAAATCAGTAGCAAAATCTGCTTAGTGTACCCTTTGTCCTATGGGACCCCATATTTTGTGTCCTAAAACTGTTAATTACAGCATTTCCATGCTTACTGCTGGGTTTCTTGCTTTGTTGTCAGGAAGGGTTTGTGGGAAGCTCCACAGTTCTTTCTGGAAGAACTTTCTCTGGGATTTCAGTGGGTGGGGTTGATACCTTGGCCGAGTGTAGTCTCGACGGCTAAGAGATATTTTCTACAGAAGAAAGGGCATTGTTGTACTGAATATATTCTGTTTTGATAGCAACTTTGCCAACTGATCCCAGCAGGCTCAGGAAACGCCTGTTGTGTAATGATCTGTACAATCAGTGGCATCCTTTTCAAAATGTGATCATCTGTTTCAGACATGATAAAAACTTTTTTGTTGTTGTTCAATTCTAATAGAAAAGAATAGATTTGTTGTTTGGAAATTCCACTTGGAAACAACGATTTTTCGAAGTGAAGTGGCTTTTAAAAAGGGCAGAAATTTGGTGTATACAGAAGGGGTTACCAGGTATGTAAATGTAATTATGCAGTTGCTCTGATTTTTGCAGATAACATTAATAAAGATTGATGGGCTCCACTGCATCTAATTATTGTGTCCAGTAATTCCAAAGATGGTGAGCTGACTTCAAAAACAGCTGCCAGAAGTCAGAACTTCTTTTAGCCTTTACTACTCTTTAATTCCTGTACATGACCAATATAAACTTGCTCATTATGTCTTCTGTATGCTAGTTAGGAGGGGAGGACAGTGGGCACTGTGTGTCTATGAATGAAAGCAGTTTCTTGAAAGAATAGTCATTTTGATTGTCATTTGGTTGCCTAACAACCACATCCGAAGTTAAGTCTTAGAAATTACAGGCAGTGACTTAGGATCATAAGTGAATTGCTGGAGTGAAAAATCTTTCATCTTCATTCTTCTAATGCAATAGGTTCAAAATATTTATAATTTACTAATATCTGCTTCATTAAAACCAGCAGAAACAAGTCAGTGATAGGAAGGCACAGGATGAAATGGCACCTATTACTCATTTTAACAGGAATGTATACCAAAACTCTCAATGTGCTTGAAATCCTTCTAATTTCTCCTGAAATAAGCACAAACTTGGAAGGGCATTCAGTCTGTTTTGATTTTTGATGGTGGGTTTTTTCCCTCCACTCACTGTATTACATTTTTTCCATTGTTATCTTTTCACCTTACTAGAGATCTGTGATTTTAGAAAAGAACGCACAATAAAGGTGGAAAGATTAAACAAAAAGTGACAAGTGAAAGACATTTTTTCAAGATTGTTTGATAAAATTGGCCAATATGTAAGCTTTTTTTTTTTTCCACACCGGAAAATAAAATAGAAGTCAGGCTTCCAAATTACAGGTGAAAATTTGGAGAGATTTACATGAAAGCCTGATCTAAGTTTTCTTTCACAGGTTTTTCTTTGTTTGGAAAGCTTACCAGCCTTTATATTTCTGTAACACATCCAGATTAATTCAGTCTAGATGGCCATACCACAGCTCTGTCAGTACACTGCACTCTTCCTCAAACCTTTTTGAACCAGAGCATAAAGTGGGATTGTGCCCTTCCCGCCCCCACGCCCCCACTTATTGTGCATCTTTTTCCAGGAAGACCTCTGCAGATTGTGGCAATTTAAGAAAGTGCTATGGCTGCAGCTCTGAATTTTAAAGCTCCCACGTCTGAAATATCCACACCTTAATTTGCTGGATTCTGAACTGCAGTTTTAACTGCATCAGGAAAGCAGAGAAAAGGTGAATACATTTAGAAATAGGCTTCTTTTATTGTCTAATTTTCATGGTACCATAGTGGTGGACACTGGGCTGGGGTGTGAGACTTTCTTCCTATTTCCCGTGCTGCTCATCTCCTAATGGGCACTCTTGTTCAAAATTTAAGAATTTTATTTATTACTGCCGTGATTTCATCTTTCTCAAGGTTCTGTAAGTCTGCAAATATAGGAGAGACACATTTCCCGTGAAGCACTTCATCTGCTCAAGCCCTTTTTTTTTTCCTCTTTAATTGTGAAGTGGCTTATTCTTCATGATGGTCTTTGCCAAGTTTCTGGTCATATGGTGAGGCAGAGCAGTTTTGCAGGTTGACCCTGCTGGTGGAGAAGACCCTTCTGCTTTTGGTCTTCACTTGCTTCAGGGAATTTTTATGCATTTTAGGAAAAAGATTGTATGGACTATTTTCCTCATTTCCTTAATAAATTAAATGCTTTTGAAAAGCAGTATCTTAATGCTAAGCTGAAAAGTCCTGGGTTAGATTTTAATGGAGTTTTGTTTAATTTTGATGGGGTTTTGTTGGTTTGGAGGGGCTTTAACTTTTATTGTACTTGTTTATAGAACATCACCTCCTGTTCCTTCAGTGCATTGGTGTAAACACATAATAATAATAACTCATAATAAGTCACTCAAGTGGTAATTGTGAAATGCAGGTCTGAATTACATCTACAGGACAGAGGATACATAGGGAGTTCACAAAGAAAGATTAAAGGGTGCTTCCGTCTCCAGTGAACGATGGGATGGATGAAAAAGGTGATAATATAAATTGAGGGCAAGTTTTATACTTTGCAGGATTGTTAGACTTTGCCTCTATGTACACAGAGTCTGAGGAGGCTTTGGGAATGCAGCCTCTGCATTTCATAGGAGTTCACAGGCTCTCTGCCTTCTTCAGGCAAATATGTTTGCACTGCCTGAGTGTATTAGGTGCAGAAATCATTACTATTGACAGACTGGAGTTTGAAAAATGATTATGTGGTAATGAAAAGAAAGGAAAAAACCCATTGCTGGTGATGGGCAAATGAACAACTTTTGAAAATTAAAGAATCCAACAGAATCCTGGATTACTGCCCTTTAATTCATAATTGTGATAACAAACACTTAAACAAAAGCACCCTGACTTTTTATATAAAATCAGGACTTTGTTGCTTGAAGGACTTTTTGATTCATAAGTTGTGCATTCGGACATGGAGGAAGAGAGAGCAGAAGTAACAAACACTGAAGTTATCCAAAGACTCATACACAGGCTGGCATGTATGCAGCAGTTCTTAAAAGCAAAAGTGAAGCTCTGTGAGGCTATCAACAGTTTCTTAAACCTCATTTCCATTGCTTATGAAATTGAATGACTGATGCTACATAGTTCATTAAGCAAGTGAGACTTTGTAGTGTTTTTCTGAAATCTGCTGTGAAACCCACATTAATGCTCTAGTTTCTTTCTTCCTAATTGCTTTTTTGCCCTTGCAGTTATTTCTGAGATGGAGTATTATTAACACAAAGTAACTTTCTCAGTTAACTTAAATTGTCTTCCACTTTAAATAGTCTTACCCCTTTATTCCTGCTAAAACAGTCTTCATTTTTTGGCAATTCATCAAAGATATTATGCCTCTGAGACCAAATCAGATAAGTCGCAAGTTCACTGAGTGTAAAGAATTCACCTTTTATGCATGTAAATGCTTCTCCTTTGAGCACTTATTGATAATGATAGAGAAAATCTGATGGGTAGGCTAGAAGGGTAGTTTCTAGTTTCACTTCCTGAACGTTTTTCAGTTTTGCCTTTTAAAAAGACTTTACAGTTCTGCTTTAAAGATTGTCCTTCGATTGCAGGTCTGATCTGGCCTAAGGTCCAGCAGCAAAGTTTCTTATCTTGGAGGAGGCTGTATTTTGTACAGAGGATCAGAGCTAAAGCTCCTGCAAGTTCTCCTGGCATTGCCTCAGTGCCCGTCTGTTCACACACATGGCCCAGTGTTTGGTTCATGCTACCCTGGGTAAATGAACCCCTGGGATTTACAGAGTGGCTTCAGAAAACAGGAGTCATATGTGAGATGCTTGCTTTAAAGGTTTGCACATTTTGATTTTTAAAATACTATGCTTGAGGGTGTATTTGCTTACATGCCAGTCCATATTTTCCTTCTTCTTCTGGGGCAGGGGCTTAGTTTCAGTGCATGCACAAAACCCACAGGACTCATTCTTTAAAAGGTGCTCAGTTCCCTCTTGCTGATAGTAATGATCATAGTAGGTGTTAAAATGGTTGTTACTGGCTGCAGGGTAATGAGAATCTGGGTTCCTTGTGAAGTGGAATAATTTATATTCACCACCACTGTGAACGTGCCCTCAAGGTGACAGATTCATGACTTCATGCATTAGGAACCTGGATAGTGCCAAAAAAGGGATATGTTTAACAGAATAGTTATTCTTATGAGAAATGCATTTAGATGTCTTTTATCTTACTGCAAACCCTTAAGCTGGAAAAGGATGCAAAGCTTGGCTGTTACTGAATCTGAGAGTGGTTTGGCTTTGTGTGCAGAATTAGACCTGATACATTGTTCAGTTTTGAGCCCTTGGCAAAACCAGAATTCTAGGATAGATAGATAGATAGATAGATAGATAGATAGATAGATAGATAGATAGACAGATAGATAGATAGATAGATAGATAGATAGATAGATAGATAGATAGATATGCAAACAAATGCGTGGCTGCATTTGCTGCCATTTTGTCATCAGAAACAGACAGCCACTGCTTTAAAGGGTACCTGGTTTCCAGTGTTTCCAGTTCTCCTCTTTATCTGAAAGAGGAGATTAACAGACATATTGGCCTCCTTGATCCACAAACCTGAAACTGCTAACAGAGGGAGTGAAAAATGAGGGAAACGACCTTATAGTCCCCATGTCTCGAGGAGCACTTTGGGTTTTGGCTCATCAATAACCATATCTGTGAGACAGGGGTGGCAGTCACCTGAGGTCATGCCTCTGTCAAAGAGATCGGGCAGGCAACGGGCACTGGGCTTTTGTTGTTTCTTTGTTTACATTCAAAATCTAGGGGCTGCCTTGATGTGGGACAGTCTGGAGCCTTGCTTGTTCAGTCTGAAGAAAATAAGGAAAGATGAAAGATGGAGGGATGGAAGGAGGAGAAACAGAAGAGGGAGGGAGGAGAAGCTAGAAGAGAGGGAGGACGTGTATTTTCAAGTGATACAGTAGTGATTTTCCTATGAATAAATACAAGATCTTTATATCAATGCAAAGAGTACTTAGAAAGACCAGAATTTATGGCAAATTTGGAGGTTTTGTTTTGGCTCTGTTTTGGATAAAGCATTTCAATTGCAGTAGTAAATCAAATTCTCCAAGGAGAGCTATGACATGAATAGAACAGACAGAGATGAAAACCTGGTCCCAGAGGTATAAAACCTCCATTTCACCCATCACAGAATAACAAGGGGTAATACACTGTGCTTGGGGAAGGGTGAGCTGTTTTCTGTGCTAGCCATGATGTACAACAGCTGAAAGAAGGAATCTTTTTCACTGACTTCTGAGGCAAGGCAAGAGGTTTCCCAATACCAGCCAGAAGAACCTCTTGGTTGGTAAAAACTACCCCTGCAGAACAGCTCACCCTTTTAGGAAGCAATTCTGGGGTGTATTTGTTTGGGTTTTTTTTTTAGCAGCCCTCCCTCTGCTTCCTAGAACTGCACTATTAAGGGATCATAAAATATTAATGCTAAATATAGACAGAGGGGACATTCACCAACACAAATAAAGGTTTACTGAGCCTGTGCTTGGTTTTGAGAACCTGTGAAGTCTTAAATGTTTAAACTGAAAGAGATTAGGGAAAATGTGGGAAAATTGCTATTTGACATCATCAGAAAACGCTGCTGATCCACAGGTAAGAAGCTTAAACTCTCAAGAGGAAAATGGGAGAAAAGGGAGGAAAGACATAAAAACTATGCTTTTATGTTTAATTTAGTATTTTGAAAGGTAGAGCTTGGTCAATCTTTCAAGGTTTTTTGTTGTGTTTTAGGGGTTTTTAGCTTATTGAAAAGGCTTTTAGCCATAGCAAATTTAAAAGTCTTCATCCTAAAAATCAAATTAACTCTTTCAAAAACAATAGCTTCCAGAAGTCTGAGTTCTTTTTAACTCTGACTTCTTTCTTCTCTTTCTGTCTCTGACAGGTACACACAAAATAAGCACTCCATCAGCTCAGGATACTGAAAAAGGTTTAGAAATTCCAAACGGCTTTCTCTTGAAAAGTTCTGGTTCTGAGAAGAATGCCTTTCTAGAGTTAAATTCTTCCTAGCTTTAATGCCTCTATGTAATTGCAGCATGTTCTCTGCTATTTTACGTTATCTAATTTTAGGAGAAGTATCTTCATGGCCCTTGGGAGGACATTTCACAGTCTCAGTGCAAGCCTACACTTGCACATCTTCTGTACTTCCACCTGAAAAAGAAAAAAAAAGACACGCAAGGAAAATGTAGCTGCTGTGATTTTAAGATTGACAACTAGTTGGTTGCTGTCACCTTTTTTTTTTCACTACCAGTGTGGGAGGCAACTAACTGAATAGCAGCATTTAGCACATTGCCTCAAGGATCAGAGATCAGTGTCTTCAGCCTGAGAAATGCCTGTGGTACAGGCCAGGGAAGGCTGTGATACAGCCATTTCTCTGGTTTTTTCTTTCTTTTGGCTTAGAGCATAGCACTTTTTGAATTACGTTAAGCTTATCCAAACCAAAGGTGAAGCAAAGGCATCTGTTCCCTAAAATTTGTACTGATTTTAAATCATTTTTCCTTCACACCATGGATTTGTTGGTCTGTGTATGAATAAAGGATACTTTTATAAGATTGTCTGGGTAAGGAACTTATTTCCCCCATCTGTTGTTCTACAGCAGGATCATACTAACAAGTGGACTGACATTCCCCTCTCTTCCCTTCTAAACTTCTCCTTCCACTTTACCTTTGTGATTACCATAAAGCTGGAGGACAGCAGGTTTTGTTAGTCAGATGCCATCTTGGTAAATGTGAATGAGAGGGTGAAGGCATTTGGGGTTTTTACACAGGTAAACAATTAAAATCATGTTTCATTCCAGCGGTTTTAAATCAGGCAGCCTCGTCTTGCCAGCCCATATCTTGCAGTGTCTCAAAAGAAAATGGCATTTCTGAAAGTGGTGTTTAACAGACATTTTTCTATGTGTGTACCATTTTCCTGGTCAAAAGAGCTCAGCTCCCCCAGAAACATTTCTGTTGGCACTATTAGGCCTTTAAAAACAGAAGAAAAAAGCCTTCCTGCATCGCATTCACTGAAGGGTGCACGGAGATCTACTACCATCCAGAAGGAAATGCAAGCATTTCCATTCTTCTGGTCTCCAGGGACCGTGTGTGTAACATCTTGTGTTGATGATAAGGTTATGCAAAATGGGTTTGTAGAATCATACTCCATGCTTGTCTTAAAGCCTTTGTTTCCAGTGTCCGGTGGCCACGTAATCCCTGTCTTGTTTTTTGTCCTGAGTCCCACTCAATGCTTTCATTGAAAGGCTTTTTGAGAAGGAAGATATGCATTCCAAAAGCTAAAAAAACCCAGGAAATGATCAGTCAAGGAGGGTTATATTAAAAAGAACAGTTTTCAAGTAAATATTGTAAATCATTGTTACCTCTCTCATGATTTTAGACTGCATATATGTAGTTTGTCATTTCTTACTTAAGGGTCCTTGAAAGTCCCATTTTAAAGTTGTTCTAAAATATTTTGGCTCATGGATAATCATCGGGTTCCAAGACATAGGAGCAAAATCAGTAACAACATCAACCAAAGCACAAATTGGTGTGGAAAATGCAGCAGAGAAGAGAAGACATTCAAATTGAAGACAAAATTATTGAGGTGAGATCAAGTTAAAATATGATGGGAAACAGTATAAGGTGCTGGATATTACCAAACTCTATCACCCCAACTAGTGAATTATTCTGTGATAGTAACTCTGGGTGGAATTCAAAGAAGTGGAAAAGGAATAACCATTTCAGACTGATAAATTTTTTTAAAATTAGAAGATAGTGGGTTCTTTTGTCTTTCTTTTGTACTCTGCAGCTTATACAGGATATAGGAAATATACCTTCTGTGCAGAGCCAATAGGTTATTTTCTAACCTGTGCCTTAGCAGTTTAGTCAACACACACCCAGTTGTTGTGACTCTGGTAGAAATTATGTGAGCAGTGCAAGCTACCTGCTTTTTTTTCCAAGTAATTCCTTTTCATCAGTCGAGTAAAACTGTTACATATACACTTGCTAGTACCTGCCCCACTCTCCTGGCCCTTCTGATGACCCTCTGAGTTCTTTGGTTAGTGGCCTCAGTCATTAAGAGGAAGAGGAGATGATGGTGAGCCATCAGCACCTCGGTTCCGTAATTCCACTTCTTTGAATTTATTCTTCAAGCTGCTTGTTAACTTTGTAGAATCATCAAATGGTTTGAGTTGGAGGGGACCTCCCAGAAGCCATCTAGTTCAACTCCCCTGCCATGGACACAGATACCTTTCAGTAGATCAGGATGCTCAGAGCCCTACCCAGCCTTACCTTGGATATAAATGCAAGGATGGGGCATCCACCACCTCTCTGAGCAATCTGTGCTGGTGTTTCACCACCCTCATTGTAAAGGAACTTCTTTCTAATACCTAATCTAAATTGACCCTCCTTCTCTTAAAAACCACTCTCCGTTCTCTTATGTCAACAGCCCTGCTAAAAGGTTTGTCCCCATTTTTCTTATAGAGAGGTCACTGTCAGGTCTCCCTGGAGCTTGCTCTTCCTCAGGCTGAACAATCCCAACTCCCTTGGCCTGTCTTCATAGGAGACAGGTGCTCCAACCCTCTGAGCATCTTCATGGACTCCTCTGGGCTCAGTGCTGCAGGGCCACATCTTTGCTGTGCTGGGTCCCCAGAGCTGGGGTCTCACCAGAGTGGGGCAAAGGGGCAGCATCCCCTCCCTCCTCTGCTGTCCACGGGGCTTTGGCTGCAGCCCAGGACACAGGTGAGCTGCCAGCACACCTCGCTGGGTCATGTCCAACCTCCTGTCCACCAACACCCCCCAAGTCTTTTCTCCTCAAGGGTGCTCTCAATCCATTCTGTGGGACTGACCTGACCAAGGAGCAGCACTTTGTACTTGGCCGTATTTAACTTGATCAGATTTCCAAGGGCCTACTTCTTGAGCTTGTCCAGGTCCCTCTGGATGGAATTCTGCCCTTCAGGCCTTTCAGCCTCATCACTCATATTGGTGTTACCTGCATTCACTGAATTACATCCAAGCTTGTGGATTTACTAAAAATGTACCGAGACGAGTTTGTACTTTATTTGTATTGTGCATGTTTTCACTCAGTTTAACAGCAGAGCCCTTTCTCTGTAGTGAGCCATCGACTAAAGCATGTTTGTATCCTGTTGTTAATGAGGATATTTAAACAGCATGGCTCAGGCGTGAGCTGGAGAGGTGAGCCATTTCCAAGGTGAAGCCCTGCTGCATCTCTGGGACTCTGCTTGTCTGGCAGTGGTGACTGGGGTTTAGGCCCATGTTTCTCTTGTAGTCTAGCAGTGGATGCTAGCATGGATCTTTCACATCACTATATTTAATTTCACCTCTTCTACATTCTTTCAAGTCTTGTTCAAAGTTAGTGAATTTCACCATTCAAATGTTCTCCTTATGGGGATATCTTATGTTTCCAGATGTGTTCTTCACTGTCTTGACAGCTTATCTTTTCTGTTTCAGTGAAACCTTTCTTGCAGTGCTGTGGTGATTAATGCATGCCTTTCTTTTTAACCCTTTGTCTGCTGTTTCTTCTGGCACTTTGCCTTTCAGTTTCCTTCTTCCCTCCACTCACTTAGATTCATGTTTTCCTCATGCAAATCCTAATAGTTTTGTTGCAACACTCCTGCAAATGTTTTCTTCTGACAGGCCTCTACTTGCTCTTGATCCATGCAGGAATTGTGTCCATATCAGAAGAGTCAAACTGACCCAAGCATTCAAATGAACTTTGTTAGATCCATTTTAAATTTGTGTGTTAACACAGAGCTCACTCAGGGTTTAGATATAGGACTTGGCTTCTGTCCTCATTAAACATGTGCAGCTGCCTCCTGCAGCGCCCTGGGTGCCCTTAATGTGATTTGAGTTGGTGATATTGAAGAGGGCTGACTGCCTGTTAGCAGTCACATGAATTTTTGAAAACAGCTTCTAGAACTTAATTCGTCTTCAGGTTCTTCTGTGGGTTACCTGGGCTGGCGACAATCTGCAAGATTATTCCAGGGAAAACAAATTACTCGGAGAAACTTCTTTTGATCAGAGTTTATTCCAGTCATACTTACCCTCGACAAGCAAACACAGCTATAGGGATATAGAGGCCTTTATTTCACAACCTGTCTGACTTTTTGTGGCACATTCCTATCAGTCATTGCTGTGACCTTAGAGAAGGCACAACAAAAGACAGTGCCAAAGAGTGAAGCTGAGTGTACCTTTGGTGTCTGGCTGGTTCAGACTGCAGACTTCAGAAGCTGAGGTTTTGTTCAAAGGAGCTCATCCTGCTGGTACCACTTGTGTTGACTTTTAGTGATGTTTTCACATAAGAATGCTGAGCTAAAATTGTCTAAGGTCTGTGGGGAGCCCTTCTAAAAAAAGTTCTATGTATAGAAAATGTTTTATTTTTGTCTCTTGCTTTCTAGATAGTACAGATTAGGACTTCCTTTGAGAAGAATTGTGGACAGAGAGATACATAAATCAAATTGGCTTTTCCTGTCTGTTATAAAACCTTGCCTGATGATAAGGAACATGCTAGTTTAACAGTGGAATGAATTTTATTCCTCTGGCAGCAATGTCTTGATAAAAAGAAAATGGGAAATCTCACCCAAGTGAAGTCACTGGCAGCATCCAGATGGTTCAATTACTGATGCAAAAGTCATGGAACTCCTGACTACATCTTTAAGTTTTCTGGTTTTCTGTAAGTCCTGCTATGTCCACAAATCATCCCTAAGAGAGACTCAAAGATAATTTGAAGAAGCAGTGTGAAGTATTAACTTGGGATAGTGGATCTGCAGATGTCTAAAAATGGCTGTGGGGCTCATTTTGCACTGTAGAATCATGGAATTGCTACAGCTGGACAGAACTGTAAAGCTCATCCTGTTCCAATACCCCAGGCATGGGCAGGGACACCTTCCACAAAACCAGGTTGCTCAAAGTCCTGTCCAGCCAGGCCTTGGACACTTCCAGAGATGTTGAGTCCACAACAGCAGCCTGTGCCAGAGCCTCACAGAGAAGAATTTCTTCCTAATGGCTAATCTAAACCTACCCTCCTTTAGCCTAAAGCCATTGCCCCTTCTCCTGTCACTCCATGCCCTTGTGAAAAGAGCCTCTCCAGCCTTCTTGTAAATTCCGTTTAGGCAATGAAAGACCTCTCTAAAGCCTTTTCTTCTGCAGGCTGAACAGCCCCAGGTCTCTCAGTCATTCTCCCTGGGAGAGGAACACCAGTGCTCCGATCACACTGCCCTCCTCCGGTCTCATTTCAGCAGGGTGAGGACCCCAGAGCTGGCACTGTAATGTGTGTGGATGCCACTGTGATGAAAACCACACACAGAAAGTGTTGGTAGCCCTTTCAGCTTGCTGTGAGAGATGCTAACATGGTTACTTTCTAATTTTTTATATATTTGTATGGCCTCTGAGAGCTGGAGAGATTTCAACTACATCTGTGCCTGTTCACTGAGGTTGAAGGGTGGGAAAATGCTGTAAGTTTGTGTCTGTTAGCAAGCATTGCCCTCTCTGGTTCTGTATGTTGGTATGCTTAGAGAGATCATGCAGTCATTAAGGCTGGGAAAGATGTCACAATTGTAAGTGTGCTGAAATATTACCAGAATTTGCTGTGCTAGAAATGTGTGATATATTAAATCTGATGCTTGTCACAACTTTTCTTTCTTAGATTTCATCCTGCAACTTGTCATCACTAGCATCCTAAATACTTCCATTCCTTTGTTAGAAGATGCGTGTGTTGTTCAGTGTTCTGGAGCTCTAGCATCTCTTTGCAAACAGGCCCTGAAATGAAAAGATCCTTTTGAAAGTAACTCTCATCAGGACAAAGCTGCAAAGTAATTTATACTTCCCAAATACTTGGAAAGCACTATCATATGTTCCTCATCATTTGGGGAAGCTGAGTGTGTTTAGCTGTCACAGTCATTTTTTTATGAGCAAGTGCCTCCTGTGGTGATAACTGCTGTATTGCTTATCATGGGCCTCATTTATGCCAATCATTATTAGTGTGAGCTTTGCTCCACAGGACCAGACTCAGTACAGTGGTACTCCTCCTCCCCACTGTCATCCATCTCCCTGTCAATTTCCTGCTGGCTTTTTTCCTTTGTGCCAGGATGTGCAAGGAGGTGGGATTTGGAGACACTCCAGTTTTGTCTGTAGGAGCAGGTAAAAATGTTCAGCTACTGCATACAGGGAGAGGTCCTCTGGGTCCAATTCCTGTTCATCAGCACTGAGAGAGTGGTTGCACACTCATTAATACCAAATCAGTTCACTGTGGATTGCCAAGCAGTGGGAAATTTGCCTGGCTAAGGTGGTGGGCCCATGACTGATTCTGCTGACCTCGCTGAATGCACAGTCTGGCTTTTCTGTGCCTTTTTGGCAGCTGTAAGAGGACAAGCAGTACTTGGTTCAGAATGTAGCCTGCAAACGTGGTTAACCAGTGATCTTCTTTTTAACAGTTCTTAATTACAGCTGTTCTTAGTGCCTGAATGCATGGAGACACAGCTCTGGTACCTTTGATCCAGGGATTGGGAGGCTGAGAGCAGAAGTAGTGAAACTGAGACACGGCTGTTGCTGAACTCTCTTATTTAAGGAAGTGTTGTCACTGCCTTTGGTGACTGTACAGTTAGGTCAGCAATGCTTTGAAAAATCCAGCCCTGACCATTTTCATGGCAGCTGTGCTCTCTGCAGGGATCGTTAATGCATCTGACTGCAGGAGGAGCAGAAGCATCTCCCAGGGGATGTACTTGTCACTGGCAGTGGAGGGCAGCAATAAGGTCTGTGCTTGGACACTTCTAAATGATGTGCAGCTGAGACTAGCTAGGGATTAAAACGTCTCATTGATCATCCCTCAGGTGCCTGATCTGCAGAGTTTGGATGTCTTTTGTGATGTTTCCTGTGGAGAAGTGGGCTTGGGCTAAAGCAGCCTTTTGTTTTGGAGGAGTCAGGGTCAGTCTCTGCTCTGCTGGCCAAGATGCCAGCTGTCACACGGGTGTTGGCTGCTCCTTCTCCACTTAAAAGGGGAAGTAGATGCATAATGGCTTGTAAGCTGAGCTGTATCATAGGACTGTTGGCTGGCTTTATAGATGGGATGATAAAATGCCTCATGAATCCACTGGGAGCTCAGAGAAGAAATGTGCAGTTCTTATAAACCCATTGTTTCAATCCCTCAATATACTTGGGTCCCAAATTTTATTTTAATGTTTACTGTGAGCAGACTTTTCTGCTAAGTTGGATAAAGAACAGAAAAGCCAGGAACATCTCTAAGGGAAAGGTCAGAAAACATGTGTACATCTTCTAAGTGTTAAGACTGTGCCAAAGTGGAAGTGGAAGCTTGTTCATGCAGCTCCCTAAATGATCACTTCCTTGTTTTTCTTTGGAAAAAAAGGCCACCTAGGGATGTGGCATGTGGGCTATACAGTGGTACCAACTCTTAGAATCCAGATTCTTGTGGGATACTGTCCAAGAGTTTGCAAATCTGGAAGAAAAATCAGAACTACTGTCCTGTAAAGAAACCAGATGTGCGGAGGAATAGTGGCAAAGAGACAGGGCAAGGAACTTGCCAAGCTGAAGGACAAAAAACAGGAGAGAGAAAATAGGATGGAGGATGTAAACCGAGAGAGAGTAAAATTTAAGATGAGTTTTGCAGTGAAATACTAAGTTTAAAGTGCTGTACTGTATCAAAAAGCCATAAGCAACCCCACTATGAGATTGTGGAGATGAGGTGGGAAAGTTTTCAGCGCAATATGAGGGCAAAGCAGTGCCTCACCCAAGCTGTTACTAAAGCACCTTCCAAAAGGGGTGGTGGGGTGGACAGAGACCTATGGGTTGATCTAGTTCAACCCCATTCTTCACTTGAAAGGCTAGAAGTTCACACGTTCTAGTGTTCCTGTGAAGGAGATGCTGGAGTTCTTCACTGAGAATTTTGGAGCACCCTTTGAGGCTGGAATAAAGGAGGAAAAAGAAATGTGCCCTGGGAGACATACAGAGTTGTCTCCTATGAAACTACTGAGCTGACCCCAAAACTTTAAACAAGCTTGCCTGTAAAATTGGGCCCTTGAAATAAAAATATGTGCTCTGAATGGCTTCTTAAATGAAGATGAAGTATTTCCCTTGCCATGGCTGGATGAGAAAATGCTGTGCAAGCTTTCCCTGCAGCTGCTCAGTGGGTGGCTATAAAAGCAGAGTTAGATATATTCCCTGCAGCCACAAATCATGATTCTGAGGAGGTACATTGGCTTCTGCAAGCTTTAAAAGTAATATTAAAAGGTAAGAGTTGTGTTGGAGGAAAGGCCATGTGCCAAATAAAAGCATATCTGGGTCAGATATGCTCAAGAGATTGTCAGGCTCTGTCTGTGGCCATTTAACCCAGTGGTCTCCAAAGCAGGGTGCATGCACAGCAAGGGGTGAATAGAACAGTCCCCTGAGGTGTGAAACAAAATATATTTGTGCTATATATTTTAGAACTATGTTTATTTCATCTTTGCCTTACAGTTTTTACTTTTCCTGTGTGTTTTACAAGTTACATAATAGGTTAGGATGGTGGCACATCAGGAAGGTGGGGTGGGCATGTCAGATTTTTTTCCCCAGTACTGTTTGTAATCGCAAAAGTTTGGAGATTACTGTGGTAAACGATGGATATGGCAAAGATCTGGATGCTGCACATAGAACAGCTGTGGTGAATGGTCCTGCATCTAATTTCAGGGCTTAGAAATATGTGAACTACATGCCCTGAGGCAAAACCCTGGTAAGAGAAACAGGAGTCTTTGGGAGGAAAATAGATGATTACAAGCTGAAGAAAAATCCTAGGGCTAGGAAAAGACGAAGAGGCAGTACAAACTGCTGCCTTTGCAAAGTGCACATGGGGGGATGGAGGCTGTGGCAGCTACCTTTGCTTAGCATGAAGGCTGTGGAGGGAGTGGAAGCAGCAGGGCAGTGCTCCAGTAAATATCAAGCTGGAGCATTTGGGGGTGTTCAGCACAAGACAATAAATAAAACCCAGTGCCCCCAGGCTCTCAGTCCCAGCCAACATCTCTTGTCTTCCTGGGGCTCACACAAAGTTAAAATGTGGAGGCTGGGGAAAGCCTCTGGTTCTGGCAGTACTGGGAGTTCATCAGGAATTAAAGGGCCCAGGAGCAGCTGCACAATGTTATGTGTATTGATAACACCAAAACCCCTGGAGAGCAGGTGCTGAGAGTGATACCTGCTCTTAGGACAGCTACCCTGAGGAAGCAGATAGTGAAGGAGAATGAGGTGCTAAGGACTTGCTTACAGCAGAGCAAAGAAGGGGTGCACATACAAGATGAAGCAGCCAGGATGCTCTATTTGCTGCAGCATGTAATCCATGCCAGTGCCATGGGTGTTGATGATTTGGCAT
Organism: Erpornis zantholeuca; assembly: GCA_013400515.1. Taxonomy (NCBI): domain Eukaryota; kingdom Metazoa; phylum Chordata; class Aves; order Passeriformes; family Timaliidae; genus Erpornis; species Erpornis zantholeuca. Next base: position 2,138 of record VZTN01001933.1, on the reverse strand, counting down.
TTCTTGGAATTTCTTTCCCTGTTTCTGTTTTGTTTGTGCTGTCACATATGCAAACGTATGCAATATTGCAGTATTTTTATTGTATCTCAGTTCTCATGGTCAAGGTGACAGGAGAAAAATATGAACTAAGGAAAGTAAAGAAGATCAAATTTAAAACTGTGTTAATCTCCAAATCAGAAAACTACTTCCTTTGTGATAATATGTATATGCCATATTATTAATATTGATTGCGCTAGTAGATTAGGGAATGCAGTGTTTCAGTGTGTAATAATATAAAAAAAAGTGTAAATGAATGTGTGTATACATATGTAGAGACATGAAATTTTGTGCATTTATAAAATGCGATGTTTTAAGCACTGGAAGCAGCAACTGTACTTAGGCCAGCCAAGTCTAGAACTTCTTTCCATGATAAACTGAGTTTTAACAGAGTGCATAAGTCCTTCAATGTTGTGAACAGGGTGACTGCAGCTTTGTGTAACACTGTATTTGGGGTACTTTAAAAAAGCAGTGGTCCTTGGATGGACAGAAAATAACAGGCTTTTGTAAAAACGAATTCCCTTCTATGCAAAATGCAGTAGGAATGTATGATATGCAGGCTTACACCAATTTGCGGGAAAGAATTTTTCCATCTTTAAAGAACTAATCTGCTAATTTTTGAAAATTAGAGTAATGGCATTTTAGAGGGGAGAGCTGTGCATCAGCAGTGGAGGGCTATTAAACAAGATCTGATGTTCTGATGCTCTGCTTGGAAGGATGGCAGCAAACAGCACAGGACATGATGGCATGTTTATATGCTTCAGTCAGCTTTTAGTGTTCTAAAAGCTGTTTAATCACAACCTGACCAAGTCAGATGGCATGCAAAATTATTCCCTTTATTTTCAACCACAGTCTGTCATGCAATTTGCAGGCTCCAGTTGTATTGGAGTGTATATGAATTTGTATGCACACACACTCATGCTCGTGTGCAAGTGTCCACAAAATATTACAAGCTAACTTTCTGCATATGGTTGATCTGAAGTAGGTGCATGTCTCAGTAAAATTCTCTTACAGAATGTGATTTCTGTCATACCACACTCTTAGAGGTAACATTAAGGTCTCAGCTACAGGAATTTCAGAATTCTTTGTGGGCTGAGTCACTTTAATTGTAACAGTTCAGTTGTTTGTGTATTGGCTTTAAAAATCAAATGCCTAATAGATCGAACAATGTCTATGTGAACTTCTCTGAGGCCTCTATATGTGTCATGAAACAAAATGACACAGGGAAGAGCACAGACCTCCAAGAGCACCAAAGCTTGGCCCTAATCAGGAGCTTAACTCCATAGAAGTGTTTGCAACAGCCTTGCTGGATTCGTAAGTGAAAAACCATGTTTTTCATTCTATCAAAATCTAGGGCATCCTTGTCTATAAAAATCTGGGTTGGGGCCTTGTAGCCAGACAAATGCTATTGCCTTTTCTAGTAGCAACACAGGTTCTGAAATAATTCTGCAAGGACAAGGACAAGTGTTTGTCAGATCTCAGTTGTCAGGGCTTGCCTGGAGATTTGCTCTGTTCTTTTAACTCTTACAGCAGTTGTCTGAAAAGTGATAGGTGTTACCTAACCAGTTTTGACTTTAGCTTGTATACAGTTGTATACTTTAGGGCCTATTTTTATAATAACCTCCATCAGTTTCTCTGCCTTATGGGTAGAACTAACAAGTCTCTATACTTTTAAAAGGGAGCTGTCAGAATGGCAGCATGGAGAAGAGCAGACGTGGGATAGCAGCAGAGGCCTGAAAATTGTGAACACAAGGCAGTACCAGAGCCAATCAAGCTACAACCAGCCATCCCACCCACCAGTGAGGTGTTCAGTAGGCTAAAGAGGAATAAGCTCTCACCATCAGCCCTGATGCCTTTCTCTTGGAGAAGAGCTGTGGCCAGGGACAGTTTGCCATAACCCTCTCTCCTGTTCCAGACAAAGCAGGACTCAGGGAGGAGTCTGTGGATAGCATAACACTACAGAAAAGGGAGAGGTATTACAAAGTCTGTACGTTCAAAAATGTTTTTGTTACAGTTGGCTGTATTTTTGTATGGTAATAAATAGATTTGGACTAATAAGAAGTTCTTTTTTTAAGACTGTTGTAGTCTAACAGTAACTGCCT
>VZTN01001932.1:2182-14229 GCA_013400515.1 Erpornis zantholeuca | reverse complement strand
TCTGGTTTTTTTTTATTTTTTGACTTCAGTCACAAATTTAAATTATCTGAGGCAGAAGCACAAGAAACGGGATGACATGTTTCATGGATCCTGAAAGAAAGATTTGATCACTAATGTTTTCAGATGATCCCTTGTTTTTCCTATGGTTAATAGCCTATTTTTGCAGATGATTTAGCAACAATTCCAAAACACTTGACTGTTAAATCTTGGCTGGGTGACTGTGAGTTAAGCTCCAACAGTCACAGCAGAATTAAAATTAGGATATACTGAGCCATAAACTTCAGGTGTCATGGTAACCAAAAATAGTAAATTTATATACCAATGAGATGAAATCCAGAATTTGGTTAGCCAAAACAACTAGTCAGTTTAATAGCAGCTGCATAAGAGTTTTTAAAATATCAGTTTGGATTTAGAATCCTAAATTGCACTTGTAAATTTTGTGGGATCACAATTAGTACAGATTTTTATTTTTTTTTAATTCCTTTATTGTCAATAACTACAGTCCCTCTATACTAAATAATTAAGAGCTATGTAAGTCTAGTGCAATAGAAGTCTAAGGGTTTATAGGAGTATTTGACCTTCCTCTAGAGACATTGTAAGCCACTTTATTTATCACATTCTTTTTTTGATTCTTTGCAAAGCCATTCCAGTTACATTTTGAAGAGGAGTATTCATTGTAAAATTAGATTACTCCTAAAATAAAAAAATCAGACTAAATAATTGAGTCAGAACAGGTTAAGACCCCATTTTCATAACAGTCTCAAATTTTTTTCAATGTAGTATCAGTACTAATCAGGATGCATAAGAAAATATTTTCTACTTTTTTAAAAAGAAATTTTGGAAATATGTCTCCTTAATAGATCCCCCATAGAAAAAATATTGCACAATTTTCAATTTCCTTTAAAATGTGAAGGTTACGGTGTATAATCTATATAATTTAAGAATTTGAATTCAGACAAGATTCAAGGATAGACGAGATGTAAAAGGCTATTTTTACTGTTATTATTTTCAATGAGAAAAAAATAAAAATGCATGAAAACCTGCCTCCAATTTCAAGAATATATATATATATTATATAGAGAGAACAGCTTAAAAATATTTTAGAGTCTGTAAACCATGTTTCTAGAAGATGGTGTGTGAGTTCTCCGCTATTCAGAGAGAAATCTTTTCTTGATCACTCCTTTATTGTCCTACAGAGTTTCTTTTCCTATTTGTTTCCTGTCAACATTGTTAATCTCTTGTTTTGAAAAAGCATCTCTTTCTACTGAGATTTAGAGACTCATGCAGAGCTTATATATATGTAATTCAAGTTCTGTAATGAATCCATTTTGCTTTCTTGTAGCTTTACTTCGATTCTAAATTTATTTATGGTTTTAGTTTGAAACATTTAGTCAGAATATCAGACATATTTTCCTTCTGAATTGCATTTTAGGAGTGTATATATTCAAATTTCTTTCCCATCAGAAGTGCCAAGGTTAGTATGTCTCTAGCAAACAGAATATATCAATTTCTCAACTGTATTAAAATCTAAAATGTTTCCATGGCAAAATTTTATTACTGTAAAAATATTACAAAACAAGAACTTCAGAGCTATGTTACGCTCTCCAGTGATTGATTTCTGTTTAGTGATTCCACTTGTCTTAATCTTAAACTTCCTTTCATGCTTCTAAAATGCAAACCTTCAAAGATGTCTTATTAGTGGTGCCTTTAATTAAGAAAGTGTGACTCGACATTTTAAAGTAAACTCTGCAAAAAGGCTAGGATAAGTAATATAAGAATATACATTGATTACAATCCTTCATCCTATCTATGAATTCAAAATATAGCTGACCCGTGTTGAAGAGAGGTGAATATCTCCCCTTCCAGCCCATGAGTCCAGGCTTTCTTCTCTAAAATCACTCTAAATGTCATGCATTTTACCAAAATATTTACTATTTACTTTCTATGTTTTTTGGAGTTTTTTTCACCTCTGATATCACCACATTACTAAATTTCCAAACTGCAAACACATGTTTCAGGATGACAGGAAGTAAATCATAAGAATTTTTAAAGATGAGCTATTGTTTCTGTCTGGGCATGTACAGCGCTGTGTAATGAAGGTATAATTATTCTTCAGAGAAGGAAAATTGTTTGGGGAAGTAAGTTCATATAAAGAATACTGTCAAACAATGCCAAAGGCTTGGAAGAAAATGATGTAAAATAAATACTTCATTAATTAGCCAGGATACTGTACCTCAGGATACCTTTATCCTCATCTGAATTACAAATTACTTACAATTCCTTTACTTTTTCATGGCTAGGGATATGTCTTAGAAAAACCTTAGCTTTCATAACAAAAAATATATTGAAAAATATTCTTTATCAATCTTGCAGATAGTTTGGGTTTTCCAGAAAGCATGGAAGGAATTCAGCCCCTTTGAGAGCCACTGTTTTTAACTCTGCCAGAATCAAGTTAAACTTGACTGTGTTTTACTCAAGGGTCTTTTAAGATTCTCATAAATACTGGTAGTTTCTTGATACAAAGTTCCATGAAGCACAAAATTTTTGGTTTCAGACTGAAATATCTTGAGTCCTGTGAATTTTCCCTAGCATTTCTGCATTATGTCTTTCAGTTATATGTTTTGTGCTGAGGTGCATTTATGTGGGATTTGGTTTGAAACAGGGCCAAAAATGAATTTATTCTGTTTAAAATGTTTATAGTAATTCAAATGCATATGTCTTACATAGCTGATCTGTATGTGTGGAAGAAAATCTGGTTTGTTGGATTTGCTACACATGCATGAATGACTCTGCATTGCCTGCTATATAAAATGCCCAGTCCATGAGCCCATTAAGTTTCCAGTACCATCTTGGATACTAATACTATCTTGTCCATTTTTCTCAATCTGTTTCTCAAGCCTGATAAACTAATTTAATAATCTCAGTTATCTAAAATTATCTCTTTTTATAAGCCCATGGGACTAAATTCTAGGGATGAAGAATTCTGACCTTTTCCAAGAGAAAGGTTAATTTAATGTTCATAATTAAATGGACCATTTGTATCAATACTTTTTAGGAGTTAGTTTCCTACCTTTTGATTCTTCTCCTTTTTTAAGACTAAGGCAAGGACATTGTGGTGTTCATTTGCTATTTCATTTGCTCAAATTTACTCTAAAGTGATCACTGCTTCGTTTCCCACCAGTCATTCTTTGTAGTGTTTTATGGTCCTTTTCCTAGTTGTTTTGTTTTTCTTTTCAAGATCTGCTTGTTCAAGTAAGTTGTACACTACTGTTTGTATTTTCTGACTGAACAAAAAGAAAATGTATTTCTACTAATATTACTTGCATATAAGACAAATTTACTTCCTCTAATAATTTATCTATAAAAACTCAATTGCTATGAACATCTACGGAAAAGAGCCAAAAAGCATGAAGCTAGTCAAGGAAATGCATTTTTAAAAGAGTTGAGAAGTATTATTTGTTTAACATTTCTCTGTCACTCCAGCTTTCCAATAATCCAATATCCTACTAGTCCTTCCCCTGATTCCAACTAACATTGTTCAAAGTAATTTCTAATATTGATATCCAACCCAGTTCAGCCTGTTGAGCCAATAAAAAAAATGTGCTAGTATGAATAAGAATTAATCCATTTTCATGTTTAGTTTTTGTGACTAAAATATTCAGCATAAAGACACAAAAGGACACAAACTTACATCTGTTAGCAAATCCTTTGTTACTTATTTTTGGAACCAGTATTCTTATTTCTTTTGAAAGTGCCAATTTGGAAAGAAGTAGTAGATTCTTTATCATTTAAATTTAATGGTTTTAATTAAATTAAATTCAATAGAATTTTATGAATTTGAGATTCTTTTTGCTATTTTTGTTGTCTTCTGAGTGTGATTAAGCAGGTGAGTGGGGCTGTTTTTTTCTTCGGATTTTTCTAACACATACATTATTCAATTAAGTATAGCACCGGGTTACTAGGTATTAGAATGATCTCTTATTGCATCAGTGTGTAGGAAGAGCTGATGATAACATGTTTTGCCATTTGTTACTTTTTGGAACATTCACACTAATAGCAAGACATAACTTCAATTGAGATTTGCACAATTTAGAGTTGTGCACAATTTGCACAATTTAGATGGATGATTATAAGAAAAAATGTGTTTCTTAAAGGATAAATGTATATGTTGGGGAAAAAGCAATAAAAAATTACTAAATTTGAGGTGAGAGATAATAGGACTTATTATCTGGAGACATTTTTTCCTGTCAGTGTTTAAGGCATGGGTTTAGATAATTAGTTAATATCTAACTTTTAATATGTCACTTATGCTAAGTATGTCATCCTTTGTTCTGTAGATTGTTTTCAACTGAATTTGCCATGATGAAGAGTCACTGGGACACAGTAGATGAACCTTAATGGATAGCCTGCATATCAGAGCTTTCTAGCAGTGACTCTTTAGAAAGGACTTCAAAATCAGACAAGGAAACAAATTGTATTTGGCATTGCTAAGTTAAGGGCTATTATTCACTGTAGTTACCCCAAAAAAGCTAGATTAAAGGTAGCCCAGTTTCATCTGTACTCTTGCAAGCACAGTATTGAACTCTACTTATTATACTGGAACTATACTTATTATATTCTGGAAAAAACCCAAAACCAAAAACAAGCAAACAACCACAAAAAATATTATAACATTCCACAGACAGTGAAATTTCCATAATATTTCCCAATTATTATTGTAAGTTCCCAATATCCTTAGGTTGTTGAACATATCACTTTGCTCATCTTCATTATTACACTAGATCACTGAATTGGGGGAGGACTCAATAGCTAGAGAACATCCTTAATGTTACATTATTTCATAATGACAGATTATTTCGTGTGAAACATGCTGAAACTGCTGTCAAACTGACTTTATCTTTTAGGAAATTAAGCTGCATTATCTCACACAATGCAGACTTCTTATAAAAGCAGCAAGGCGAATCTAGTGGGTAGTTGTCAGGAGATAATCACTCCCCTTGGGAATTATAGATATTCTGCTAAATCTCGTATCTTTTACAGCCTTAGGGATATGATTATATTATGACAAAAATACCCCTGTTGCATTACTTACGTTTTTTAGTGAAGGACTACCTGCAATCATCTAGTTGAAATACCTCAAGTGAGCATTTCTTTATGCTATTAAATTTCAAGTCTTAAATAACCACATCAGAGAATACTCCTCATTCAGCTACAGAATTTTAAACTTTTAAAAACTTTGTTATTGGGAAGTACTGAAGTAAGTCTTTTTCAATAATATTTAAATTAATATTTAAAAAAATTAAATTATATCTATGAGTGACATTGATCATAAAAATAATAAATACAGAACTGATAAAAATTATGCAATAGAAAAAATACAATAGAAATAGTATTAGACTCAGAAAAGGTGCTATTTGATTCCCTGTTCTTAAAGCCTCAAGTATATATTAACTGATTCCAAGATCAGTGCTAGCCTTACCTCTGGGCCAAGCAGAATGCAATGACTTGAAAACTGACTTGTGGCATTGTGGTATTTTTTTGACCATAGCTATAGAAAGAATAACGTTCTTCCAGGAGTTGTTTGTTTTTTTTTTTCTTAAATTTAACTTGAAAAAAATAACTGTCTGTGGATTTGGTTTAATATTTAATTAATTAATACATTTATGAAAATTGTGGGATAATTTAGGGATTTCTCACTTCAGCAGCAGAAGAGATCTTAGAAGAGTGGGGGAAGAAAGTTTTTACTCTTTTTGGGGAAATGAAACACTGTTTTTTGGTTTTGTTTTTTTTTTTTAATTTTGATTATTTGCAACAGTATTCTAAACATAAAGAGTCTGTCTCTTTTGGGTATCTATGAAACAACACATGAAAGAAGGTCTTCTAAATGAGAGTTACCAGTGGAGGAATAGACATCTTCTATTTCAAAGTCTATGGGACAGAGAAACTAACCTCAAGGGCCTGAACCCATATTCCCTTTTTCCAAGAGTTAGGACTGATATCTAAACTACATGTTATTGTGGCCTTATTTCACAGTGTCCATATGTCTAATTGTAATAATTGAGCACCAGGTAAAAACTTCTAAACTAGCTTTTAACACACTATCTTTTGTATCAGAGGTACATGGTAGTGTAATTCTATAGCCAAGAAAATTTTTCTGCTTATAGAGACCTCTAAGACAAACTAGGAGTACAGATGTAATATTAAGCCAAAAAAAAATTAAACTAAACCTTCTAGTCAAGGGATTTTACTGTAGTACTGAATTCTAAATGGTACAGACAAGCCTTTAATACCAATGAAAAACTTACCCATATTTTTACATAAGGGAGACAGTCCAACTAAAGGAAAATGTATTTACCCTACAGTTTTAAGATTAGAACAGAAGTTGTTGAAAGCTGAATGTCCAGGTTAAATTTAGGTGAGAGTAAACTAAAATTATAGCCATTAAGACAGTTTGTCTAAAAATGAATTATCATGGTGCAAACCAGATGTCTAGGATCACACATATCACATTATATTTACAAGGAAACCACCTGAGTGCACTAATGGACTTTGATGTCTGGGAGCCTCCCCCAGCCTGCCCATGTCTCAGGACACAATTTTAGTACCCAGGGCCATCAGACCTTGCCCCAGAGATGCCACAACAGGGCCAGTCTCCAGCTTCCTACAGCCCTGCCCGTCCATGGGCCCCGCCAAGACAGCTCCATTCATATTTCCACATCCCAACATAATCTCTGCTCACCTCCAAAGCTCTCCCTAGACTTCTCAGCTTTGTGTCTGACCCTGCTTCCCTTCCCCAGGCTTGGGCCTGATTCCCAGCCATGGGCTGATGTCTTGGTCTGGTCCCACTCTCACAGATGTGCTCAATGCCCTGGGATGAGTAATGTCGAGTGCCCCAGCTCAGAGTGGGGACAGCTACAGCAGGTTACTCAGAACTGCATCCAGATGAGTTTTGAATATCTCTTAAGTATGGAGGCTTCACAACCACTCTGGGAAATCTGTTCCAGTGTTTGACTGTGCCCCCAGACAAAATATTTTTAGTGTTTTGGTGACATTTATGTTTTTTTCCAGTGTACACCAATTGTGTCATGTCCTGTTAGTGATTGCCAGTAAGAAGGGTCTGGTTGGGTCTTTTTTAATCATCAATTTTTTTCGCATATTGATAAGATCCCCTGGAGCCTTTTCTTCTCTAGTATGAATAATCACATTTCTTTCTCCCCCTGTATGAGATGCTTCTGCTATTTAATCTTCTTAATGGCATTGAAGCCTGGTCTTAAGGAAAGTGTTTATGAGGTTGTAACAGGTTTCTCTGAATATATATATTCTGAAGTTTTACATCCAAATTCGCCCATGAAACTTACATGGATTACATCAATTTTTATGAGCAAGTTTAGATCATCATTAAGATCCAAAACTGCTTAAAAAACTGAGATATCCAAATAGTGGAGCAGGTTTTCCCATTAAATTTTTGTGCAGTATTTCAAACAGGGTCTAATCTTGAGGAATCTAGAAAATCTATTGCCAGTGAGGCTTATATATTGATCAATATCTTACCACCTCTTTTTTTTGTGCTTGCTGTCAATATATCTGATAAAGAGCTTGAGTTTAGACTAACAGTGTTACCTGGTGAAAGGTAATCCAGAGTCTTAGTATCTGGATATGGGGAGCAGCAAGGTGAAGCAGTATCAAAAGAAACAATGAGATTTTAACAGCACAGTAATACAAATCAAACAATAGCATGAAAAACAAATAATAATTCTAATAATGAACTGAAAATTGTACCAGAGAGGTTATACAAAGTTAATCTCTTCAGAAGTTTTTTATGCTAAATTGACATTTGGCAAGAGATGGAATAAATGATGATGTTGTCAGCACTGCAGATATTTCAGTAATGATTGAGGAAGTGAATTGAATTCAAAATGAGAGATAACTGCTTTTACTTGTCTGAATGTAGCATCTAAATGAATGTCAGCTGCCTAACAGTCCAAAGAAATACAGTCAAAACTCTCAAAACCTATTCCGCTAACCAAGTAGAGATATCTAAATAATTATTTCACCTTCTCTATTTGTGCTGTCTTTGGAAATATTCAACGTGTTATAACTCTCTTTAAAGACTCCTAAAGCCTAAATGAAGTTGGTGAAAAATCCCAGTAACAGTGCTGAAGTGTGTGTACATGAGAGTTAATGTAATATGGGGATTGTGGGACATTCTACCTGGAATATAAAAAACTATAATTTGGGTTTGAAATGGTAAAATTTATGTTCTCAAATTGATTGACAAGACTGCAAACTGTTCATGGAAATAATTAAAACCCCCAGTTCTCTTATCTGTTATACAAGCTATATTTCTACAGAGAAAATTTTCTTTGTAATGCTACATATGGTGCCATTGGTGCCATTAATATTTTTGACCAAAACAAAATTGATAAGACACAAGTGTTCTAGCTTTTGCTGAATGGTGTCTGCATGCATCAGGGCCTTTTCTGTATCTTACATTATCCATCAGTGCATAAATTGGGGGAGCACAATAATTGGGAGGGGACTCAACCAGAATGATGGCATGAACTAAGCAAAGAAATATTCCAGGTGCATAATTGCATGTTCAGCAAAATTAGGGAGAATCAGTTTTAGGAGGATTTGCAACCTTTTGCTCAGGAACTGTCAGGGTATCAGTCTATGACTGCATATTGCCTTTGCATCACTTTGTATCATTTTGTTTTCTTCTGTCTTCCACTTATCCTTCACTTATTAAACTTTTTATTTTTTTTAATCATGACCTGCAATTTTTCTTGCTTTATTATTTCTTTCCTCTTCCCCTGTTCTACTCAGTGTGATGGGGGAAGGAGAGTGAGAAGCTGGGTGGTACCTGCCTGCCCACTGGAGTTGTTCCATGACAGCTGTCAACCTGGATGAGATTAATCTCTGTCAGAAAGCCTAAGTAGTTATTTTTTTCTTGAAAATTACCAGATTGGCAAGAAATTCAACCTTTTGAATCTTGACCAATTGCCACAATACTCATCAGACTATATCCTTAATCTGAAAATATAGCTTCACAGCAGGCCTCAAAAATTGGTATTCACCACTGGTTTTAGTTTGTCATCCCAATATTAGTAAATGGTCTCATTCCTAATTTTCCCCTCTTTCATTGTTCTTTTCAATTTTGATTATGAAAAATGTTATGCTTTTTTGCATATAAATGATACTAACAGAAGACAAGAATCAGGACTAGAATAAATCCCTGTTATGCACATGCAGTCACTATCCATGGATAATCCCAATTTTGAAACCAGTGGTGAGTCAATTTTACTTCATTTAATATTTACAACACTGATAGCATTCTAGTCTCTTTATTCGAAAACACTGAGTCATCTACAGGCCTTATAGTCTCTACTTCTACTACATCCTCACTATTATTTATATTAAATTCTCATAATATCTCACTTTAAAAGATAGTAGATATATCTGCTTTCCATTCACCAATCTGAGCTGTCATTTTTTGAAGTCATCCTGATTTCAGCTATTTAATTATTGTTTAAGTCCTCTCTAAAATTACCCTATAGAAACTTATTTTTTTCTGATTGTGAACATGGAGGAATCACAGTTGCTTACACTGAAATATTAATAGCAAACTGTTTTTAGCCTTCTCATACACAAAATTATAAACATCTAAGCAACTTCAGGATAAAAGGGAATGTACTTTAGCTGTCATTCTTATATTTTGAGGTACTTCAGTGAGAAAATGAAGGTTTGAAGATTTAAGAAACTAAAACACAAGTTAGTCATCTGAGTCCATCATAAGAACCTTTGCAACACCAGCTCTTTCAGCAGTCACATCAAAAACACATAATGATATCCACACCTACTGATTTAATAGGAGGCGTGACTTTAAAACAGTTACAGTAGGCATTGCACCTTTGAATTTTATCAGTCTACAGGCATTTGCATGGTACACTTAAACTCTCACAGGATGGGGGTCAGACTGTAAGAGGTAGCTTTCTTTGCTCCATAGTCACCTTTCAGTCACGTGTATATACAATAAAATTTTTATAGAAGAAGCAACATGACCAGAAACAAGCTCATGCTTTACTTTATTTGCACAATTCAGTGTGTTATATTTTAAAAGAACAGTACAACCCTTTTGCAGACAATATCAGAACAATGTAAAAAGTGCTTATGTAGCTTTCTCTTCAGGACGAGTTTGGAAAACAAATGCAGTAGCTGTTTCATGTGCTTTAAATTTATACTGTCTCTATATCTCTACTACTCTTATTTCAGCATTCTCTGAGTATTGAGGAAATCTGTTCTATCTCCAGACAAACCAATTTTGCAGCATTATTCATTTAGAAACCTCTATAGCTATTATAATTGAGTGCACTTGCTAGAGAAATCTCTACAGGAACACAAAAAATAAAAAGAGGCAAAATTAATGTGCCTTATCGTCTAGTTGCCTAGAGTGCACCCCCTATAGAGAGAGCTCAATAATTAAGTCTTGTTTACCGTGAGTTCCATTAAACCTTTGTTGTTACTGATTACATCATTGTCTGATTGATTTCAGGTGTGTAAGACAACAAAAAATTAATTGCCTTAATCTTCATGACCAAATGACATGTGCATTGTGAGGTGCAACACAGAATTCTGCTTGAACAACTGGGGCTTTTGACTTGCTCTTCATTTAATTTCCCATTGTAACAAGGGAAATGCTTTTGGGGTAGAGGACATTGCTTCTTCCACAGACTTGGATTTGTATGTGATCAATATAATAGAGAGAATGAAAGGATTTGTTCTCAAATTAATATAATACCTCCCTGTGATAAAGTAACAGCAGGAAAGAAAATGTATTTCATCACCAGGAAATGTGCTGGAGGAAACTGGTGGGACAGATTTTACACAGTGTTAGATTCCAACTGGTATTAATAAATGAATCAAACAAGATAACAAATTAATTTCTCAGTCTAGTTTATTGCTTCATTGGAGGGATTTCACTTATATGAAAGAAAGGGCATAGACTCTGCACNGCTTTGTTATGTCTATCTTAGCATGAGAGAACAGCACTTAACAAGCTCCAGGAAACTTCAGAGTTACACTAGCAGTACAGGATTTGAAAATTATAAAAGTTAAAACCTAAGGCATGAAGATATATTGGGGGATTTTAATTTGCAATATGAACATAATTACTACATAAATATTTGATTCAGACACTAGGGGTGACTGTATTATCAGTTTATTTCAGGACATGGCATACTACTTTTAGGAGACTTGGACAAGGTATGAATATGGAAAGTACCTGACATGCAGATTTAACAAAAAGACAACATTATTTTCTGAAATGTAATTATAGTTGGGTTATTAGAAAGTAACACAAGGCAATGTTTTATTTAACTAAGTAAACACAATTGCGCCTTTCCACTACATATTAGTCAGGAAAAGCACTATATGTGTGGCTGTGGGAAAATCAGTTTATCCGATTTTGCTCACCTTGACGTGCTTGATCACAGTTGTTGCTGTTGCTGCAGCTGCACTTTAGGATCAAAGATATGTTCTGGATTTTCACAGTAAGATCTTAAAAGCGATAAAAATAAATTCCAGCATTTATAAAGACAAAATTGCAACTGGTCACCAGTCACACGAAACAAATCTGCAAGCAGTGGCAACTTAAAGGAAATTTGTATGATGTATGATCTGTTCAGAAGCTAGAATAGCAAATTCACACTTGAGTAGAGGTTATGTTTTTGTTACACAAGATCTCAGTGTGGCAAAGCCAGTATGCTACACTAATATTCTTATTAAGAACTTTGATTCATAGGAAAGGACAGTTTATTTTCTCTCATGAATATGCTCTTTTTATTTGGAAGTTTAAAACCACGTAATGCCACAGGAAATGGTAGTTTGGGAAGACAAAGAACGAAACCCAAAAGGTCCCCCCTTCCTTATTCTTTGCCCAGATTTATATGCTGGGTGTGTCACCATAAGCTATGGGATATCGATGTGGACAGTTGGGGTCAGTTGTCCCAGCCATGCCCTCTCCCAGCTTCTTGAGCAACCACAGCCTC